>JASDQU010752882.1:18143-28705 GCA_032191745.1 Picea mariana | reverse complement strand
TGTGAGATCAGTTCCAAGGCAACACAAACCAACCAAAGTGAAGATAGCAAAGTATATTCAATGTCAACCTATGCATATGATCAAGGAGTTATGTAATAAAATAAGAGTGATTTTATGGGAAAGGGACATGCCACTATATTATATTAAATGAAAGTAGAAGATGCAACCAGATCGCCTTGATGTCGCAAGCTTCCTTTTAGTGGTCCTTGGTTCCAACACACACACTTTCTCTACACTTGCATGAAGAAGATCCAGTACAACTTGATAGAAAAATAGAGTCTTCAAGCTTCAATCCAAACAGGGTTCTTCACACAATTCTTTCATCAATTCTCCATTCAATCTTGCTTAACCTCTTTCTTGAGAAACCCTTCATTATATAGGAGAAGGATAGATGGTTAAAGGGATGAGGATGATCCCACAAAATCTGAGAAGTTAGTAGGATGCCAACCATGCAAATGCAAACTCATTTTCTAGAATATACTCTTCTAGAACCTTCGTAACTTCCTCTTCCTTTTAAGCTTCAAAATAGGTTTGCACCCTACCTATAGAGAAGACTGCGAACACCTTGCAAGCTAGGTATAGGGTTGCCTGTGAGAATCAAGATTCTCACACCCTACAACATAGTCAGCTTGCGAACTCATCTTAAAAATATATTTTGTGGAAGAGGAAAACAATCACTTTTCTCACGCAAAAAGTCCTTATGAGAGCCTGAACACATAACTGTAGAGACATCACCAGAGTGACCAAAACAATGTGTAACAACAAAGATGGTGGAGAAGATAGAATTGGAGACATTTGCACATCCGAGTCCATATAAAGTCTCTTGGTTGCAAAAAGGACATCAAGTAATAGTCACTAAACAATGTTTAGTTGAATTTAAAATAGGGGGTTATAGAGATGATATTTTATGTGATTTTATTCCCATGGATGTCTGTCATATTTTGTTGGGGAGGCCATGGAAATATGAAAAAAATGTTATTCATGACGGAAGAAATAAAACTTGTACCTTTGAGAAGAATGTTAGGACACATATGTTGCTTCCAATTGAAGACAAGAAGGTGAAAGAAGAAGAAATACATACTATACTTCTCATGAGTAGGAAGGAACTTCTCGATGAAGTCAAGAAAGATGAAGAAATGAAGTTTGATGTGGTGAGAAAACCTAGAGTCATTTTGAACAGTACTTCGGTAGATGATCTACCTGAGGAGTTTTAGGAACTGTTGGAGAATTTCGCCGATATAGTGGTGGACGACTTACCTTGTTCGTTGCCACCCATATGAAGTATAATCCATCACATTGACCTTATACCAAGAGCGATTTTACCAAACAAAGCAACGTACAGATTAATTAGAGAAAGATTGAGCCCATGCGTTGTACCAAAAAATTTAAGTCCAAAGAAGGATGGTGGATGGAGAATTTGTATAGACTCGAGGGCTATAAAAAAAATCACCATCAGGTATGGATTTCCTTTACCTAGGATGAATGACTTGATGTATTTCTTGAGTGAGGAAAATATTTTTTCAAAAATTGATTTGAAAAGAGTATATCATCAGATTAGAATGAGGGAAGGTGATGAATGGAAGACAACATTCATGACGAATGAAGGACTGTATGAATGGATTTTCATGACATTTGGATTGATGAATGTGCCAAGTACTTTTATGAGGTTGATGAACGAAGTCTTGAAATATTTCATTGGGAAGTTTGTAATTGTGTATCTTGATGATATACTGATCTTCAGTAAGACTGAGGAAGAACATTTGAGACATTTAACTCTAGTGATGAGGAGGTTGCAGCAAGAGAAGTTGTTGATAAATCTGAAGAAGTCATCCTTCGTGAAGACAAAACTCATTTATTTGGTTTTTTTGATCTCTTCGAATGAGTTGAAGATGGATCCTGAGAAGGTAAAATCAATCAAAGAATGGCCATCGCCAAGAAAAATCTTTGAAGTTAGGAGCTTCCATGGACTAGCTAGTTTTTACAGGAAGTTCATTAGAAATTTTAGTGGAATTTGTGCACCAATGATGGACACAGTCAAGAAAATACATAAATCTTTTCATTGGACAAAGGAAGTGGAGAAAAGTTTCAAGTTGTTGAAAGAAAATCTAAGTGAATAACCCGTTCTTGTTCGGCCAGATTTCAGTCAAAAATTTCAAGTGAGATGTGATGCAAGTGGATTTGCATTTGGAGCAGTCTTAAGTCAAGACAATAGACCAATTTCATACTTTAGTGAGAAGTTGAACGATGCCAAAAGGAATTATTCCATGTATGATAAAGAGTTTTATGCAGTCATTCAAGTGCTAAAGAAATGGAGGCACTACCTGGTTCCAAAAGAGTTCATTTTGTATAGCAACAACCAGGCCTTACAATTTATAACCAGCCAGAATAAATTGAATCAGAAACATGCAAAATGGGTTGAATTTATGAAAAACTTTACTTTTGTTATACATCACATTTATGGAAATGCTAACAAGGTTGTTGATGCATTGAGCAGGAAATGTTTAATTCTGCAAGAGTTTCATGTGAAGAAATTAGGTTTTGATAGCCTTAAGGAAATGTACATAGATGATTCAGATTTCAAGGACACTTATGAAGCATGCAAGAATATTGTTCTAAGAGATAGAAGCCAATGGATTGAATACTTGATTCAGGAAAGACTGTTGTTTAAATGAAATCAGTTGGGTATCCCAAAGATTTCTATGAGAGAAAACCTTTTGAATGAAAAAACATAATGGGGGATTGGCTGGACATTTAGGCCATGATAAAACATTTGTGCAACTAAACAGTTTGTATTATTGGTCGGGAATGAGGAAAGATGTTAAAACGTTTGTCAATAGATGAATATTATTCCAGCACACAAAGGGGAAAAGACAGAATACAGGGTTGTATCAACCATTGTCAATACCAGAGAGGTCATGGGACGCAATAAGCATGGATTTTGTGTTTGGATTTTCGAGGACATAGAGGGGTTGTGATTTTATATTCGTGGTAGTCGACAGATTCTAAAAAATGGCACATTTCATTCCATGTCATAAAACCAATGATGCAACACACATTGCAAATCATTTTTTCAAATAAGTTGTTCAACTTCATCGTTTACCCAAGAGTATTGTTTCGGATAGAGATACCAAATTTGTTGGTCATTTTTGGAGGAAACTATGGAAGAAGCTGAGGACGAATCTATATTTTATCTCATCATATCACCCTTAGACAGATGGATAGACTGAGGTAGTAAATCGAAGTTTGGGGGACTTATTGAGGAGTTTGGTAACTGAACGCCATAGTAAGTGGGATCAAATTCTACCGCAAGTGGAATTTTCATATAATGACTCACCTAACAGGAGCACAGGACAGAGCCCATTCCAGATAATGCATGGAATGCAGCCAAGACGAGTATCTGAGTTGAGAGACTTAGAGAAGAATGAGTTTAGGAGTGCTGGAGCAAAATATTTTGTAGCAGAGATGTAGGAGCTCCACAGTAAGATTAAAGAGTGGTTGCAGAGTTCCAAATAGGAATACAATCATAGAGAAGACCAACACAAGAGAGAGATTCAATTCAAAGTGGGAGATTTAGTCTTAGCACACCTCAAAAAAGAAAGGTTCCCAAGGGGAACGTATAATAATCTGAAGATGAAAAAGATAGGTCCATGTAATATTTTACGACAATTTGAGGCCAATTCTTATGAGATAGAATTACCAGATGGTGTGGGAATATCACCCATATTCAACGTAGTGGATCTATATCCTTACATATAATATGAAGCGAGAGGAGAAAAGAATCAAGAGGATATTCACTGGGTCAAATAGATGCTTGTAGCTGAAAACCCACAGATGGAAAAGATCATTGATTGGAGAGTTGGAAAGAAGACCTGGAGGAAGACATGTCTTGAATATTTGGTAAAATGGAAGGGACACCCGATCGAGGATGCTAGTTGAGAAAGAAAATAAGATATCCAGGAACATGGATAGATGATGCAGGAGCTCATGGACAAGAGTCCATGAATTTTTTCATCTAGAGGAGTATGATGCAGGAGCATCACCAACAACCTTGAGTGGAGGATAGTTGGATATACACCAGTGCACATTTTGAAGACATTTTGAAATTTAAAATATGAAACATTAATCTAATAGATGGAAGGATGTATTTTATTTTAATGTCTTGGGATTGTAATACAGATCTTGAGCGTTTCTCTCATCTGCGTTTTGTAGGCATTTATTGTATTGAATAAAAAGTAGATTTAGTCTTTAATTCGATAAGATAGCTTAGATTTGTAGGAGGGAAAATTTAAGAAGACTCCCTCATATGTATTGGAGGATTATTATTTTCATTGTAATTAATTTTTAGAGCAAGAGAGAATAGAAGTATAGAGAAGAACCTCTGTCACAAGGAGTGCATAGAGTTGGAGTTGTCAGATAATCAGATATTATCGTGAAGGCCGCAAGGAGTGTGTAGAGTTGGAGTTGTTAGATAATCAAAGATTATCGTGAAGGCCGCAAGGAGTGCATGCATGATTCATTAAAATCCTTGAGTTTGCAGTAAGGGTCAAGATCAGGAAGGATAGATTCATGGGAACTTCAAAGGAAGAACGAGGTTCGAAGTCACCTCGTAGAAATCAATCTTAGGAAGAAAAGCATCGAGTCATTTGGCGAGAAACCATCGAGAATCTCGACAGAAGGTTGGAATTCCCAGAGGGAGAAACACCACTTTTTGTGGACCATTGGATCCAATAGATCCACAGAGAGGATAAAATCTAGTGTCTTTCAACACTCGCAAGCCGAGAAGAAAGGGTATATGTCATATCCAGAGGAGCGCAAGCTGTTGATTTGGCACTCTGAAATATCGACATTTCGAGAGTCGGAAGAGTGTGGAGGAAGTTGTTTTTGGAAATCGCGAGTAGCAAAATCCTGATTCAAGAAGGAAGAATTTGGAGCGTCGAATCAAGGGAAATGAGGACCGTCGATCTGGCATAAGAAGTCATCGTGGGTTCGTATTTTGAGAGAAGGGGAAAGGGCCACTTCACAAACCCCCGACACGCAAAATCCTGATGTGCTCGAAAGTTGGGCCCTAGGTCGCAGTCGAAGGTCACATCAGTGAATAATTAAAGGAAGGAGCTAGGGACCATTAGCTCATTTTGGAGTTTCAGGAATCGGAAGAATTGGGGTAACTCGCAACAGAAGTCTCGAAATCGCGAAACGTGATGCGCCTTTGTTTAGGATCATGGTCACCATCGGTGGTTGTGTGGGAAGAGCTTGAGTCTAGTGCTTGCTAGCACAGGCGGGGTTCGCAAAAGGAGGCATGTGGTTTATATGAGTTGAAGGTTCCAGTGTGGACCAAGGAGTCACTTCGTCTCAAAGAATTTCGAAGATCCATAGACTAGGAGGTCAGCAGACCCTGCTGAGGTAGGGGCTCTGCATCAAATTTTTGTAATTACAGGTTCATAAATTTATTCACATGTCGTGTATGATTTATAGTTTGATGTCATTCTAGAATAATAGTATATTTCTCGTATTTCAGGATTGTGTTTTAGTTTTCCGTAATTCCCAATCTACAGGACAATGTTATGATTTATGAGTGGTTCAGTTTCTTAATTTCAACATCTTGTAACGTCACAATCGTTCTACATTTTTCATTGCCACAACTCATGTTTCTTCAAGTTTTGGTTATAACAAAATTCATTCATTGCGATTCACATTGTTGTAACTTACTTAGATTTATTTTTGTGCTAAAACTCATTTGTTTCAACTCACGTTGTTGCAACTCCACTTGCATCTGCACTTAGTATGTTTATTTTCTTATTCCCTCTAGTTTTAGTCTTTGAGGTTTTGATTGATGTTATTGGATTAATATTGAATGAAAAAGCACTTAATTGTTGAAACAATATAATATATTCATTATACTTGATCAATTCACAAATAGATCATAGCACAAGTTTCAATTCTCTCAATTGTGACTTTAATTTATGCAAGTGTGACTTTAATTTCGGCAAGTGTGATTTCAATTTCCACAAGCATGATTTCAATTCTCACAAGTGTGATTTCAATTCTTGCAAGTGTGACTTTAATTTATGCAAGCTTGATTTCAATTCCTCTGAGTGTGCTTTAATTTATATAGAGAAACTTAGTCTTTAGCATAGTATCGTGACTTAATTAAGTGTCATGTGTCTTTGAATTGTGACATTAAAGGCTACAATGCAATAATCAAAATAACACTCTTCTTGCATATATTGTGCATGATGGTTTGTAAGTTTCATATGAGCCCTATGATGTTATGATTTCATTTCAATGATTTGTAGGATGATTTTCTAAGTCTTTTCTATGCCCAAATATTGAGTTCAACAGAGTATACTTATTATCACTTCCAAAACCCCCCAAAAATATAATAGTACAGGTCAATCACAAAAGAGGAAGGATAAATATCAATTGAATTACTTATCACCCACAACAAGTTCTCTTGCCAAAACATAGCCTAAAGCATCTCCTCGGGTATCAGATACTATAAAAGAATATTTGTACACCGATATCCCATTGTCATAGGAGAAGATCAATGAGAAATATCATTGTTGAGAGTTCATTTTCCCTGAGGTACCTTTAGAAGTAGATGACATCCCTCAGAAAGAATTGGTGCACAAAATTGTCATAGAGGAATCCATGACTTTCATATTCCCAATCAAAGAAACCGATGAGGAAACCAATATGAAGAACATACCTCATTCCACCTTTCCAAACTTTCATGGGATATCTAAAGAAGTTCCTAATACCTTCCTCTTTGAATTCGATGTTATTTGCACAAGCTATGACTATGTGACAGATGCCCAAAACTTTAAGCTCTTTCCTGCCACACTTAAGAGAGTTGCATTATGATGGTTAATGGGAATTGTAAAGGATAGCATCCATCATGGGACCAGATGAAAAAAACATTTCTGGAAAAATACCAAAATTACTGCAAAGACAAGGAAACAAGGGAAGAAGTCTTCAAAATGATGCAACATAAAGATGAGAGCTTGGAAGACAATGTTGAGCGATTCACTTACAAATGGAAAATGGAAAATCAAGAAGAATTGGCTCCTGAAACACGACGTGTATTATTTCTAAGAGGAATATGAGATGATTGTATAGAAATACTCAACCTTATGGGAGGGGGTGATGCAGGAGCATTGCTCCAAGCCAGCTACGCACTAGCCAGCTAACACATCAAGCACGCATTCAATGGAAGGAGAGAGGTGCAGCCCTCTCATTTTTCAAAATTTGAAAATTGTATTAAATGTTGTAAGGCTGGTAGATCCAAAAGCCATGCATGTGCACAGGCTTTAGATAAAGTTTTCCTTAAATGGTTGTAAGGCTGAGATCTAGATCTGATTCAGAATAGACAGCCATTCAATGTAATTGAATGCAATTTAATGAGAGTTGGTGAGTTGGAGTGTTGAGCCCTCGTGCTCCTCCTTTGTGAATCCTCGAAACGTGATAAGTCAACAATGGTTTGACTCCTTCCCAAGCGACGTGTGTCCACCACCTGTCACCCACTTCCACCTTTTCTGTGTGCTCTATGTTTGTGCCACCTATCAAAGAACTCTCAGATAGGAAAATCTATCTATCCCTGCAAATGCACATCTAACATACATCTACAACATATCATAAACGCATAAAGACATTCATCAACAAACACAGAATAACATGCAGGAAAAACTACTCTTTGTTTGTATTAATAAAAATGCCTCTTTACAAATGTGTTCAAGCTCTGACTGCAATAGAATCATGGCTTCCTCTACTCTCTCTAACCTCTTCTCTGTTCTACCCTCCCCTAACTAAATCTAGATTCAAGGAAGATATTTTTACAAAGAGGGGCTCCTCGAGCTCTTCCCTCCATCTCACCAACTCTCATTAAATTACATTCAATTACATTGAATGGTTGTCTAGTCTAAATCAGATCTAGATCTCAGCCTTACAACCATTTAAGGAAAATATTATCTAAATCCTGTGCACATGCATGGATTTTGGCTCTACCAGCCTTACAACATTTAATACAATTTTGAAATTTTGAAAAACGAGAGGGCTGCGCCTCTCTCCTTCCATTGAATGCACACTTGATGTGCTAGCTAGATAGTGCATAGATGGCTTGGAGTGATGCTCCTGCATCATACTCCTCTACTGTGAAAAGTTCATGAGCTCCAACTCATGAGCTTCCCAACATCGTTGTTTAAATCAACCTAGATCCCAAATAGTTATTTGGAGTTGTCCATCCACTCCATTGCTTCGTTGTTTCTGCTGCATCTTCCCTGCTACTATGGAAGGTCTCCTCCCACTCAGCTTCCCTTTACTGACTGCTTCTGTTGATCTCATCATTAGCTTCTCGATTCCCTCAATTACCTCTTCTAGTTGATCTAGTGGTTGGCTCTCTTTATGCAATCTCCTTGGCTGCACTTCTTCGTCCTTATCAGTGGGTAGATCAACTAGATCCCCCATGCTATTTCCTTCCTCTGTGGCCTCAACATGCCACTTTGCTACAACATTCAATTATGTAGTCTTATCACTGAGTCTCTTCTCAGCTTCCTCTTCTAATATCTTGACTGTTATCTCTCCTACTAGCACATCTCCAGCTTCCTCTAGCTACTTCCCAGACTGGAATTTTGTTTCATCTCCTACTGCATGCCTCAACACTGCAGTCATCATCTATTTAGCTCCCTGACTAAAATTTCTGAGCGATTCCTCGGAATGCTCCTCTGCTAACATTTGCATGATTGTCTGCTCATGGCAGTCATCTACTGTCTCTGGATTGTTCAGTTAATCCTCCATCATCTCTAACTCCTTCTCCCATGGAGTGAGCATCTTATTTGCATTCTTTTCTTCTGCTATAGCTTCCAGTGCTATAGTTATCCCCTGTTCAACCTCTTGACTGAAAATTTCAAGCATTTCTGCTGAATTCTCTTCTTCCTCAGCTGGATCAGGTTCTGATGTCTGTCCCATTTCTTCTTCTTTGACAGTCTCTGTTGGTTGTCCTTCTGTTGTTGTACCCACAACATCTTCCCTCGCCTCATCTTGGTTGCTTGGTAGGAATATCCAAATTCCTCCAATGATCAGAAGATTCCTCTGATCCTTCTCTATCAGCTCCTCTCGCTGATTCAAACTCACCTCTGAGTTCATGAGACTCTCGCATGGCCTCATTTGCTCTCCCTTTCCCACTTGGCAGTATGGTATTTTTCTGCTGCCCACCTAGCAGTCTATGAGATCAGTCGATCCCATCTCCATCAGCACTCCTTGCTGACATGAACTCACTTCTGAGCTCCCGAGACTTTCAAACAGTCTCATCTCCTTCTCCCTACCCACTTGGAAAATTCATAATTTTCTGTTGCCCACTTGGTAGTCTATGAGATCCTCCAGCGATCTCATCTCATTCTCAATGTCACTGAGATTTCTCCCAATCTCTAGTTCACAAGTGTGAACCACTCCTTCTCTGTCACCAAGGCTTCTAATACGCCTCAGCCATTCCTTCAACAGTCTCCGCTGCCTTCGGGCCAATAAATACTGAACTGGCCACTTTACCCTTCTCTTTATGGGTCATTCATATACCCAATGCAGCTTTGCATCCTACTACATCCGCAGTGCAAGCTCTTACATTCTCGCCCTTATCTCAGTGAGCTCGTCATCCATCTGATCTTTCCTCTGTTGGTGGTGGTTCTTCTTTCCATCGGGTCCATGGCCTTCAGTAGCCATCTTCCTGTTCCTATCTGCCCTCCTGGAAAACTTGTTGTTGTCATTCTACAACTGTGAGTGCTTCCATCCTTTCCTACAGTCCTCCCGACTTTCTATTGACTATTTTGCACCTTGCAACAATCATCACAGAGCTTCAACACTCCATCTTCCTTTTCCTCTGGCTCCCTCTACTTGCTATATACAGACAAAATCAAGCTCTGATACCACTTTGATTTCTATCAGAGTATTTTCTTTATCTACTCTGCCTCCCTCTGCCTGCAATCTACAGACAAAAAGTGGCTCTGATACCACTTTGATGCAGACCCCTAACCCTCAGGCCGAGATATGCACAGGATCATTTTAAATTCTCCTCGAGCCGAAGCGACTCCCTCGGATATTTATTGGAACCTCACGAATCTGATCCATAGGTCCTTCATGAAAACCCACCCTATGTAACTTAATACCAGGCGTGGGCCTTACGTCTCCATGCGACCACAACCGGGCCTTAGCACAAGCGCCTTTTGTGACTCGCGATCTCGCGAGTTCGTGAGTCGAAGACCCTCGAATCCAAACCTCCGATACCTGAGCTGCGATGCAGGTATGGCTCCTTCCTTGCTAGTGCCTCTATAAGCAACTGTCGTCTAGGGTCTATCTCTAGCACCCCTCGCAACTTGCAACTTCGTGAGTTGGAGTGTTGAGCCCTCGTGCTCCTCCTTTGTGAATCCCCGAAACACGATAAGTCAATAATGGGTTGAATCCTTCCCAAGCGACGTGTGTCCACCACCTGTCACCCGCTTCCACATTTTTTGTGCACTTTATGTTTGTGCCACCTGTCAACCACGTGGTCCCCACCTAATGGATGTGCCACATGTTTG
>JASDQU010752881.1:15254-28793 GCA_032191745.1 Picea mariana | reverse complement strand
GTGATGTTCAAGGGGGGTGTTGGAGTTACTTCACACACACCTAGGATTTATTCTTCCTAAGGTTATTCCTTGTTTATTATTCATAATTGGTCATTATCCAGTCTCCTATATTTTAGGGAAGAATTTCCACCTGGAGAATACTCTCTTTCAGTTGACACTTTAGTTTGACTAGTTGAGTTGAGTTTATATGTTGCATTGGGATTATCACCATGCAACATTGGAATCATTACCATGCTAATTCGACCTTGCCTTGGTATCATCACCATAGTGGCACATTAGCCTTGATTCCCTGAGTTAACTCCTCACTGCTCTCTGTTCAGTCAGTTAACTGAATACTAGTTGACTAGTTAACTCAACTAGGTGGTAGTTCACTCCCGTAACTGCCTGAGAGACTAGAATAGGTGGCAGTTCACTCCCGTAACTGCTGGTGTGTGTCCAGATCACTCTATACCATCACTATGGTGCATTGGTCCACCTCAAGCTCTTAAGGTTCGATGGACCAATTCGGTCTTAGTGGATGTTAATCATCATCATCATCATCCTACCTCTTCTAAATTTGAACATGTATTTAAATTTAAATATTTTGTAAAAACAATTATTGATTTTACTTTGATTCTAGTAATATTATAAATGTTTAATATTTATATGATTTTAATATAAAGAATTGTTAGTATGTATTATTGCATTCTTTTATATTCAAATAATTTGTAAATAAAATTATTGAATTTACTAGTAAAGTTTATCATCAAAGTATACACATCTTATTCCTTTTAGATTTGAACTTGTGAACAAGGAAACACATGTTTTTAACCATTAAAGTTTAAACCCACTTAAACTCTATATTACATTATATATTTCAAAATATAGTAATTATATATAACGAAAAACAAAAATAGTTAATAAAATAGTATTTAAATTTATAAGTATTAATTTTAAAGAAGCATATATTTATAAGTATTATATAAGTATTTTAAATTTATTTTCATCATAATAAAAATTGGAATTATAATGTTGAGAAAATTATTAATGAATATTGCAAAGCTTATTTTAATATTGAAAATAATAATAACCTTACAAAATTTTGGTTTTGAAAAAGAAATCATCTTAAACATCCTTGTTACCTTAGTTATTTTGTATTATTATGGGATTTAGAGTTGTAATATTTTCAAGAAAATTTGGAAGAAAATCAAGTAATGTGTCTTTTCCTATCCTATTACTATTTCAAACCAAGAAAAAATAAGTTAAGGCTTAAATTATTGGTAGATAATTAAGAAGGAATGATGTGAATTGGATCCTTGTCAAAAAATTCTTTGTAAAAATTGTAAGCATTTTATTATTTTTTTGGAAAAGTTGAGAAAAAGTCCAAAATTCCCTTAGAAGTTGAAATGAACTATTGTGATGGTTGGCATCTCATTAAAAATGATATGATGAAGAAAAGCATTGAAGGGACCAGAGTGGAGGAAATGAAAAAGGGAAGTAGTAGATATGAAAGCTTGAGGAAACAATCTACTTGATTATAAGAGAAGAAGAAGACATTAAATCTATCTCATGATGAGTGAAGATTGTTATATGGTTTTCCCATTTGAGTTCCAGAGTAATTTCTTTTTATGTTTTCTATGGTGTGAATTCATTGCTTGTTTTCTATTTTTGGATTTAATTGTTGTTTGAGTATTATGTAAACCACAAAAATGAATCCAACACTGCGTCGATTCTATGCTTTGCTATTGATTAGACCCAATCACCAATTCATTTGATAGTTGTGTACTATTTAATACTCCCACAGTTCGACACCCAACACTAGACATACATTGAATGCCTTGCTTATAGTTATACGCTATGTTCCCTACAACAAAAATTCAATCTAATCATTATAAATATTTTTCTTTTAATTTTTGTGGAATGTGTTTCCAATTACAAACTAGAATGTTGGGTTAGTTATATTAACAAACATTGGTATAATTTGTCTATTTGGAAAGTGGAATGATATTTTGTTTAACATTGAATTCATAAGGGTGCATTGCGAGAATTTGAATAAATAGAATATCTATGATTTATTAGAGTGTTTTTATTACACATTTCGAGACACTAGGAGTGTTGGTAATTGGCTTCAAAACAATTTATCTTTCTTCCCATTGTTGGGATTTAGTCTGGCCATTGTAAACATGTAGACAAGACAATGAACCAAATTTGCATAAATCTCATTCAAATTAAAACATAATTAATTTTCCACAAGGAATCCATGTTGATTATATGGACATGCCGTAGGCCTACCATTTGTGGATCATAAGGTATCAAAGCAAGTTCGTAAGAGAACTTGAAGTTGCTTCCATGGGAAAATCCTTGAAGAAGGAGAAGATGGAAGAGTTGAGAGACTCTAGTAGGTAGATACTAGAGGAAAGTTGGTATTGGAGACAAAAAGTTAATGAGATAGAATAAAAACTCACAAAATGCTAAGATTCCTTCACCTCCATGAGCTAAGAATTAGATAGGAGCAGATTGCAACTCTTGCAAATGGGAGAAAAATTAACTCAACTGGATAATTGGCAAGATGAGAGGTTCACTAAAGTGATTTATCATATATAATAACATTTGGTAGAGAAGGAAGAGGCCTTGAAGAAGCTACAAGAATTTTTATCAAAATCCAAAGAAAGTATCACCTATTGCAATTACAGAAGCCAGCACCATGATGGAATAAAGCATGGTAAGCTCACCTTACAAGACCCATAATCAAAATACCTTTGATAACTTTGAAAAGTACACTAGAGGCATTTGTTCCAATCTTATGGGGAAAATGGGATATGATGGCCAAGGGATAGGTAAAGAAGGATAAGGGATTTTATTCCCCATTGTATCTCAACATACGTCCAATATTTAAGGCCTAGGATTTAGTGGACAAGAAGCCAACACAAGTTTAACTCAAACTACATTCATCAAGAAAAGAGGAATGGAAAAAGAATCCATTCCCATGGAGGAAAAGGAAGCTAGAAAAGGAGTGTGCCAAAATCCACTCAAATATTCTTGTAGAGGTTTGGAAAAGGGAATCAAAGAGATTATTCCACCATATAGATATAATCCAACTCTTGGGGGAACAAGAAATCAAGCTGGAAAGCATCATTAGAAACTAGAAATGTATGGCATAGTATCTTTGGTTTGTTTCTATTGCAAGAAAATGGGACACAATGACAGAAATTGTTGGCACTCTAGAAGGCTAAGTAGCCCATGTAGAAACCTTTGCTAGTACTATAGATTGGTTGGACATTGGGAGGACAAATGTTGAAGGCTTCACTTGGAATTCCATCCCAAGAACCATACAACCAATAAGAAAGCTTGGAGAGTCAAGATCAAGAGGAAAGGGGAGTTACTTGCACTTATAGCCCAAGTATGTGTGGTTTTCCAATGACCTATTGCAACATCAAATTTCATATCTACTCATGAGATGGACAACAAGTTTATGCCAAAGGAAACCCCGATTCAAATTTTATATTTCATATTGTAATGGAGGTACCCTTTCTTAGAGAGTTATCAAAGGATGCTTGAAGATAAAGAAGGATATCGAAGGGAATTGAATATTTTAGGGCCCAAAATCCTGCAAATGTGGAGGTGTGATTTAAATTAGAACCTCATAAAAAATCTCTTTGTCAACTTTGTAAGCATTTAACCTTTTTTTGGAAAAAGTTGAGAAAATGTTCAAAATTCCCTTGGAAGTTGAAATGAACCATTATGATGGTTGGAATTTCAAGGTAGTAGATTAAAAATAAAGTTGTGATGAAGAAGAGCATTTAAGGGAGAATAGATGAGGAAATGAAGAAGGAAACTAGCATAGAGGAGAGCTCAAGGAATTAGTCTACTTGATTATCATAGGAGAAGAAAACATTGAATATGTTTGACGATGAATGGAGATTGTTGTCGAGCCATGGACATTTGCAAATTTCCTTCCAACGAGTAACAATGCACTAAATATATGTATATGTCACCCTTTTCTATTCAATTTCTTTCTTTATGAAATCCCCAATCAGTATGGTTTTCCCATTTGAGTTCTAGCATTCAAAATATTCTTTGTTTTCTATGGTGTGAATTCATTGTTGTGTGATCAAGTATCAGTAGGCTTGTTTTTAGTTTGGTTTTTAATTTTTGTTTCAGTATTATGTAAACCATAAAAATTACTCCAACACTAACTCTATTCTCTTCTATACAATTGATTAAACCCAATCACCAATTCTTATAATCTCTGGCATAAAATAGTTGTGTACTATTTGATACACCCACAACTCAACCCCCAATGTTGGGCATGCATTGAATCCCTACTTACAGGTACACATCTAGACATATATTATAAATATTTGTATTTTCCAATTTCTTTCAACTTTTGTCACATGAGTTTTCAATTACAAACTAGAGTGTTGGGTTTATAATATTAACAAAGAGAAGTAGAATTTGTCTATTTGGCAATGAAATTATATTTTGTTTGGAATAGAATTCATAAGGGTGCACTGATATAATTTGAATGAACAATAGATATATGATTTCTTACAGTGTTGTCATTGTACATTTTTGGATAGTGGGAGTGTTGGCAATTGTCTTGGAAACTATGTAGCTTGCTCACGACTTACTTCTCATTGTTGGGATTTAGTTTGACCATCATAAAAATGTAAACCAAGAAATGAACTAGATTTTCACAAAGCTCATTTAAATTAAAACATAATTAATTTTCCACAAGGTATTTTTGTTGATGATATGGATAGGCCATAGGCCTACCATTTACGAACCATAAGATATTAAAGCAAATTCATTAAGGACTTTGAATAAACTACCATGGGAAAAGACTTGAAGAAGGAGAAGCTGGAAGAGTTGAGAGACTTCAACAGATAGATACAAGAAGAAAGCCAATATTCGAGATAGAAAGTAGATGAGATGGAAAAAAAACTTACTAAGCATTAAGAATCTTTCACCACCATGAGGGTAGAATTAAACAAGAACATATTAAAACTCTTACAATTCGGGGACAAATTCACTGAGATGGATAATTGGAAAGAGGATAATTATTGTGGATAAAATAAAGTCTCAAGAGAAATAATGTAAAGTATTTAAGGTTTTCGTTAATTGGTAATAGGTATACGAAAGAAAATTGAAACAAATAATCTAAGAAAGCTCCTCCAGGTGGTTCTTGTACATGAATACACTAGTAGTAATAATTAATTTAATCACCTAAAACCTAATGGAAAAAGCAAGAAAATACCATAAACCTCCATACGAAAAAGGGAATTAAAAATAGAGTAAAGCCCTTTCATATACGCTAGAAATGATGCAATCCTTCTCAAAATGATAATTTGGGTTGTAACATCTTCCTTTTCTATGTTACATGACAAAAAATCATGACTTGGAAATAATATTTTTCTCTGGTACGTAATGATAATATGGGTTTTTGAGAATTTGCATTTTCCAGAAAATGAGAAGATAAAAAAAAAAATAGAAAATTCCAATCCCAATAGGATGAAAGATGCATGAGTCTTCCTTATTATTATACTACTATAGGAAAGAGAAAATAAAATTGGAATGCGTGAAATTCCTCTCATTACCTAATTTATATCAATGAAGGGTTTCTCATGTGCCAACCCCCACCTTTTCCTAAGTTATTAAAGCGGTTTCACTAGTTTCTTCTGGAAGACTCTCTTGTATAATTTCGTTTTTTAGAGGGTTGAATATATTTTGAAATCATTTTAGAAATGGTTGGTTCATATTCATAATTTTATTTGGACGACTATATTCTAGGAAAAATGAGATTTCTTTGTATTTTTAACATAAGTTCCATTTTTGTACATCAAGACTTTAATTTATACCATCAAGGATGGTAGAAGTTGTTAGAAAATCAAGAATTGATGGTTCATCACACATCTCCTATATTCATTCGGTTGAGAGGTCAACCCACATGTGGATATAGTCGGTCAGGTGATCGACCATAAAATTATACTAGTCAATCGAGTAGTCGACTTGCATATCGGTTAGACATTCAACTAGTGGTTGAAGATAGTTAGGTAGTGGATCAACTAGCCCAACAATCGACTATGAATTGGACACGTAGGTCGTTAGGTCAAGCATCCTTGTCAATCCAACTCAACAACATGGATTTAGTAGAGTCAACTCTAACATATGGTGGTTAGATGTGGACAATATCTTATAGATTCTATGGAATTTGGTTAGATATTCATGATATAAATAAGAGACCTCTTCGGTCATTATCATCAATCAAATAAAAAAAGTAGATTTTGGAGATTTTATAATAGATCATGTGGATCAAGATGCGTAACATGCACTGTGATGTTCTAATCACAGTGTTCTCTGCTTAAGTGTTGTAATGGTGTTTTTAGACACCACCTTTTATCTTTGATTTTTTTTGTTCCTCTTAGATTATCTGCAATACTGTGTTCTCAGTTTCATGTCATGTTCCGTCGTATTCTCCAACATGGTATCGGAGACAATGGTTTAAAACCTCAACCTATTATATGCAAACCTTATTGAGTTAGATCTATTGTGTGATTACCTATGGGTTGGTGGTTTTTTGATTGGAACTTATTGAAACAAAATGGTTTCTATCTAGATATCAAATATGGCTTCGAATATTGATCTTGTTGTTCTAAACAAATCAAATTATGTAGTATGGGAACTGGATATGGAAACCCTATTGAAGAGAAAAGGACTATGAAAGTATATACGGTGGTTTTAATTCCAGATCCAATAGACAACTGGGAAAATTTCATTATTGATGAAAAGAAAGTTGAGGTTGTAGGGGTCATTACGATCTACATATCGTGGGAGATTTGATTTCACCTTAGTGGAATCGATTTCCCTCATCAAGTTTTGAAGAAGTTGAAGTTGTTGTTTGACAGAGTCAATTAGAGACACATCATGTAGCAGGAGAAAGATTTGATCTCTCTCAGTCTTCATTCCTTTAAGAGAATGATGGAATAATATTTGGCACGTATACAAAAACACCAGTTGAAATTGGGAGAATATGGAAAGAACTATGAAAAGAAATATGGAAAACTAATTGAGCTAGTCGTGATGAAATTGAGAACACCATTCGACATGTTCATGTTGACTTTACACACCAATTGGCTAGCATGAAAGGAAGATGGTAAGGATTACACCTTTGAATATTTTTGTGGTATTTGGATTACTGATCAACACATACTACTTGAATAAGGAAAAATTTGTGGTAAACACTAGGCCCACTTGTTCAACGGAAAGGGAAAGATGGATCGCATTAATAGAGTACAGTTTAATTCCTCTACACATAAACCTGCATGTTGTTACCAGAAACTGCAAAGACAAAACAGATGCACCCCAACGAAATCAAAAGAAGAAGACAAGTCAATATTATGGAAAGACTGGACATGTGGAGAAAGTCTGATATAAGAAAATAGATTATTTAGAGGATAAGGTAAAATGACTTGAAGGAGACCCACTGATAATTTCTCCTTCCAAGTTGAAACTTCTTAGGCCTTGTTGTCTCATTCTATGCAGAATGAAAGGGTAGTCGACTCTAGGTGCACTCATCACATGTCTAAGGATGCCTCCTTGTTCACGTGGTTGGATGAATCTAAGGAGAGGAATATATATGCTATTGATGATTTTTCTCTGGATGTTGTTTGTCAAGGTGATGTTTCTTATCTATATGTGAATATTATCAACGTCTATCATGTGCCAAATATCAATGTCAATCAGTTTTTTATTTCTCAGCTAACAAAAATAGGTAATATTATGGAACTTTGGCCAGATAGGTTCTATGTTCATGATTTGAAGAAAGGTAAGTCGATTATCACCAATGGGCTTCTCAACTTGACAGTCTGTTTTTACAGGTTCTGTGACATGAATCAACCTGAACCCGAACCAATTTCACTTGTTGATCACACCAAAGAGAGAAGTCTAATTTGGCATGAGTGACTCAGACACTTGAATTTCCAAAGTCTGTAGGCACTAAAAACTCAAAATATGGTTGCTATTTTACTAAAAGTATTCCCCCCTGAAGGATTCTGTAAGGGTTGTGTGCTTGAAAAGAATCATGAGGCATCATTTGACTTTGGAAAAGCATGGTGAGCACAAAACCTACTGGAGCTAGTTCACAGTGATTTATGTTGCATCAATATACCTTCACTAGTAGGTGCAAGGTATATTTTGACTTTCATTGATGATTTCTGTCATTTTACATGGGTATTGTTCCTGACAAATCAGAAGCTTATCTTTAAGAAGTTCAAGGATTTTTGGGCCTAAAGAAATGTGCTAGATACACAAAATTCTTGATAATGGAAAATGGTGGTGAGTATGTCAATCAACCTTTTGAATAATACCTTCTTTGATACAGTATTTACTAGAAACGGTTGATTCCTCACACACCTTAGTAGAATGGTGTCACAGAACATAAAAAATGGACATTAATCAAAATTTGTAGATTTATTTTTTATGATAAAGATATGTCAATAGGGTGGAGAAGAATCCAATACAAACCCAAAGATCAGAAGGAAGAACATTAATCGAAGCTCAGAAGAGATGACGCATAGGAGTTGTTCATTCTTATTTCAGGACAATCTAGGATTGTTAGATCGAGGAGAAGTCAGAGGTTGGAAAAGATTATATCTCAATCATCATATCTGAAGCAGGAGCTTCGTATTATCTCTCCAATAGTTAGATCAAGGAGAGACTTCAGATGAATTCTCGACCATTGGATCGAATTTAGTGGAAGGACAATGTAAGCCACAATGTCTTGGAGTCTCGAATTAAAAGAAATCATGCAAACCGTTGATCTAAGATCTCTTCAAGAGAAAAATCAGACATTGGATCAGGTGGTCAACTCAGGTGTTGACCACTATGGTGAAAAGGAGTCTAGAACATGTGAATTTACCCGAAGGCTGAAGCCCCAAAGTCATGAACTACGGTCAACTACGATGTTGACCACTCCAATGAAAAGGAGTCTAAAACATGTAAGTTTACCTGCATGTCGAAGCCTTGAAGTCACGAACTCCCATAGACCATCGGATCAGAGGAAGAATAGGAAATACCATCAACCATTGATCTATTCAAAATGATCCAAAGAAGAAGGTGGTCAACTCTGGCCTTGCCTACTACAGTGATAAACAAATCAGATAAACCAAGAACTCCCGAACCCCGGAGTTCCGGAATAAATGAAGGCCATAGGATCAAGATAGTTGAAAATCTACGGTGGTAGATCTATTCTACACTTCATAAATAATTGAAGGATAATACAAAAGTGTCAAAAATCCCAAAGCCATGAAGTACCGAAGTCATGAAGCAATACATGTGGAAAAACAAGAATATGTCACATGATCCAATCAAATGGTGACAAGTGTCAAGGTCGATGTGGTACATAAGGACTGTAAAAGTCAAAAATCAGGGTAACATGTGGCAGCCACTCAACCAGTGCCACATCAATAGTGACGTTAACAAGCTATGTCACTCTGGGAGTACATCCTTCGGGGATATCCAACTTCTCCTACTAGAAAAACTACCTAAAGTGTCAAAGGAAAAAGTCACGAATAGCTGAATACCCGGAGAGCGGGAGCTCCTTCATGCCTAAGTCTACGGTCCTAGCTCCCGAAGATATGCATATTATCAAGCAGAGAGTGCTAATGCACCCTTTGGTAGAATTTTCTCCAAAAGAGTTGGAATACTGCAAAGCCCCAAGTCTCGAAACGTCGAAGTCCCTAAATGAACGAGAATCGTCCATCTCAAACATGCAAATAAAATGTGACTGTCAATCTTGATAAGTGATTAAGCACTTGTTTGGACTAACTCTTAGTCACTCCCTATGGTCATATGGAATAAAGGTACTAAAAGTGTGCCTGTGCGAATTTAACATGCAGAGTAAGAATTTTTCCTTTATTAAGAAGAAACTTTGAACGAGACACGATCGAGATTTTTTTCGTCACTGATATTAAGTGATCAAATACACACAATGCATTGGAAATCTAATCGAAAAGTTCAAATATGATCTGTTGGAGAACTGGGGACGCAACAAAAACTTAAGAATAAAATAAAAATGCATGGGATCGAATTAAAAAAAATTGATTCATACCTATGATCGATTTATGAAAAATCCCTCTTACTAAATTAAAAACATTTCACGTTAATGCATGAATAAAAATAGAGGGAGATATTAATTCTAAATTAAAAGACAAATATTATTACTATTAATTTAAAAGAAGAGGTGTTATGGTCCAAACAAAGGGACACAATGCTTCAACATTCACACGAGTAGGAAGACTATAGGAACAAGAAAGAACGGTGAAGAAGAAGTGTCTTTGCAGTCCAGATAAAACACCAAAATCATAAGCAGAGTCCAAAGAAGAAGAACTGATGATACTTATGCAGTGAGGGTGGAAGGGAGGAGCAAGGAAAGGTTCAAATCCTTTACTAAGTAAAGTGTGGATAAAGGGGAGTTGGTGCTTCCTAGGGTTGGTGCCCTAAAAACAAGGGAGTTGGTGCTTCCTAGGATTGGTACCCTAAAAACAAGGCAATTGATGCTTCCTAGGATTGGTCCCCTAAAACAAGGGAGTTGGTGCTTCCTAGGGTTGGTGCCCTGAAGAAGGGGATTTGTGTCTCCTATAGTTGGTGCTCTAAAAAGGATTGGTGTCCTTCACTATCTCAGATTATTCTTTATAAAAAATTGTAATTCATGTTAATTATATTTATATAATTGATTTTATATACAAGTCCATTGTTGATCTTTGTGGTGATTAATAAAATAACAAAGTAATTACTAATTGTTTTAAAAAAGGTAATATTGATTCACCCCCCTCTCAGTATTTCCAACATAAATCACGTCTAATTACAAATAGATTTTCTCAACAAGAAGGCATCAACTACACTAAACCTTTTCCCATGTCACAAAGATGAACTCTATTCGAATGATTCTTTCGCTTGATGTTTCGGATGGAAAATACATAAGATGGATGTGAACACTGCCTTTCTTCATGAATACCCATCTTGGTTGGAGCAGTACAATAGCTCCAACCATTTATCTATTGTATAAGTAACTCTAAAAGAGGAATAGGAAAGCAATTGGATATCCTTACCCACACTTATCTCCTTCTTTCTTGGGATTATGTGTGTGTCTTGATGTGAGTATTGTGTCTCTCTTGAATGTCTATCCTAATTCACGAGACTACAACGTTGAGGTTATGTTGCCATGTGACTTGAACGAGGACACACTTATCTTCTTCTTTCTTGGGATTATGGGTGTGTCTTGATGTGAGTATTGTGTCTCTCTTGAATGTCTACCCTAATTCCCGAGGCTACAACGTTGCGGTTATGTTGCCATGTGACTTGAACCAGGAGAAGATAGAAGATTTTCTCATGGATGAATAAAATGATTCCTTATATTGAAGTTTATGGGATCGTTGATGATGTATGAAAGAAGCTTGTGTGAGAGCAAAGCAAAGGAAAAAAAATAAAAGACAAGCACTTGTAAGTACTCAGTTTAGTTTTATGAAGCTGATGGGGTTGATTCTTGTTGAATATGCATATGGAAAGTAAATGACATTTTTTCTTAAATTGAAACTAACTGGCCTGCCCCAACTCTTCATTATTTAGTCAAAGTTTAAAACCTATAATATCTATCTGGATCAAGTGTTCTAAAGAGAATTTAATCTTCCTTACGTGTTATATATTGAAAGAGTGTGTAAGGGTTGTAATATTATGATATTAAAGAAAGTTTCCAGTGTTTCGGTCAAGAATTTAGTGTAGAAACGACAGTTGATCATGACTCTCGCTAGTTTATTATGGGCATCATTCACTCCCATGCCACAGACATGGGTTCGAACATGCTGGACGTCATTTTATAGGAGATAGATTCCAGATATGTATTGACCTTCTCCATTACATTGCCAGATTTACTAATTAAACATCGTCGCTCATTGAGCAATGGGTACCGCATTCAATTGACTATGGATACCAACAGAAATATTTGTATATCATGGACGCATTTTGATTCAGAGAAGGATCTGCAATCAGGATCTGTATGATTAGTTAATGACGGGAATGGAGAATTCGACCGTCAGCCATAGCTAAAGCGATTACTTAGATGGTGTTGGGTGCACCTTTATGATGTTCAACTAGCAGAACAAAGTTTTGAGTTTTTTAACAAAGTTTTGAGTTTTTGGTGGGTGGATTGCCTTTTTTTTGATATGGCCGAATCGGTTTTGAGTTTTTGGTTGGTGGATTGTTTTTTTAATGGCGAAATCGACAACTGACCTACCAACATGAATTTCAAACTTATAACCTTACATAACAAAACAGGTTGGAGTTTTTAACTTGTAATCTCACATAACAAACTTCCTTTACATTTTCGCTATTTTTTTCGCTATTTCCAATTGCTCTTCACCCTGGAGGGCAGTTAACCGTGAGAGATTATGATGATAATAAGAATCCGAATTATGCCATATTATCATAGAATCATACGAAATATCCCATAAAGAGCAGAAAAAAAACCAAGAGAGTCAATTTAAATGGTTTCATGCAATTTTTTACTTCCATGCCCACAGATTCCTGTGTGGTAGAGAAGCGACTGACACAACCCTAGCAATGATAACAGAGGATCTAACTGAAACTTATCATCACGATGAATATCCACTGAATGAATACAAAGACATGACCATGCTTGCAAGTAGTAATATCCCTCGATACGGAGCAACCGACAGTTCGCAAGAGAGTAAAAATACGAGAAAAGTAGTGGCAGGAGTGAGAATGATTGATTTTTTTTATTCTTCACTTGATAATCGTTGTCTACATATCTTGGATTTTTCCTCATGTATGCACGTTTTGTACACGTTCAACAAAAAAATATATTTGATTGATGTCCAAGTTCAATTCTTATTATATCAATTTGATTCATGCAAAACCTCTAAAACCAATTCAATCGTTCATATCATTTCTTCATCGAACCTTGTTTCAGAATGGATGGTTGAAACTGAGGAGTTTGTTTATAGAATGGGAGTTGCATATGCATGCAAATATGTTTCCCTGGAGTTGTAGTGGAAGAAAGTGCATCGCTATATTATTTTCAAGATCGAGGAAAAGTATAAACACGTTGTGGTCGATAAAACTGGATGTCTGGTAGAGAGCTACAATAATTTCATGACCTCTCTTCGATATACTGTGTTTGATTTTTTTACTTTGTGTCATGTCTTTGAACTAAAGGACGGTGATGTTGGAAATAATTCTTATTCCCTTGCCAAGAATGCATGGTGATAGAAGCAGATAAAGTGAACTAAAGGTGTTTCAAGCACTGGTACTATTCGTCGAATGTTGACAATGACAAAGCCTACAGTCCTAACAAATAGGTGCATTATGGGTGAAGGATTCAGAAGCTGAACACACAGACAAATAACCAACAGAAGAAATTGTATTGCTTGATCTGATCTACACGGTTACATTTGCCTTGTATTTATAGCATCTTTGGAAGACTCTAGACAATCTGGAGAGTTCTCGCAACAGAAATATCTAGAAATTTGGTGGTTGAGTAGAATG
>JASDQU010752881.1:366-13339 GCA_032191745.1 Picea mariana | reverse complement strand
GGTTGCCAGAAATAAAGCCGTTTCACAGGCATTTCTTCAAACCCAAAATTCTGCAATGGCTCGTTATTGCACTTTGCATTTCTATTTAAACTCTCATGTTGGTTGTATTTTGGATTCTCTCCATGAGAGGACTGACCTGCTCAAGACCAGTCTGGCCTCCTCTGTAATTGGTGAAACCGCCGAAAATTGCATTCTGGCAAATTCGACTTCAACTAAATTCGCTACCGTCCCAAATCCATGTGTGAGACCCGACCGCTCTGCTCTTACATCTTTCCTGGAAGTTGCGGCTTCCTTTGCACTCCAACTATGCACAACGTCCAACTCTCACTGAGAACAGAAACGGGGGCGACTACCTCCAACACAAAACCCTCGACGACCTCCTCTGCTCGGCTTCGACTCGACTCCCTCAACTATTTCGACAAGCGCAATCTCCACTTACTCTGCGACCTCTTATCTGGCTCCGCAGGTCCTCTCCCAGCTTACTGCTCTCGATCTGGGCTCTCAGCCTCACAAAATTTCCTCATCTTGGCTGGGCGACTCTCCTCTCAGGATCCTGGGCCCTCCCGTGAGGGAGTGAGCCCAGTCCTGTGCTCTGATACCAAGATGAAGGATTCAGAAGCTGAACACACAGACAAATAACCAACAGAAGAAATTGTATTGCTTGATCTGATCTACACGGTTACATTTGCCTTGTATTTATAGCATCTTTGGAAGACTCTAGACAATCTGGAGAGTTCTCGCAACAGAAATATCTAGAAATTTGGTGGTTGAGTAGAATGTTCTGCTTTAATGGCGGTAGAAATTACGTATTCCAACAATGGGATCACTCTATCCACTAATGCTTAATTAATTATTTTTTGATTCAATTTTAGGTATTTGTCAAAAATCATATTTATTGTGAGTATTTACATATAATGTTTTATGGGAGTCAAACAATGTTATAAAACACATTATGAATCTTTAAGTATCGGTATATTCAGTTATTGTAAATCCAGTGGCTAAATCATGGGCACAGTCAATGCCATTAATGTATAAGAAACTACATGAAGGATAATAGTCGAGTTTGTAGTTGAGTTTGAGTAAGAGTTAGTATTTGTGTTTTACTAAGTGTTAGAGTCATAATTAAGTCATAGAAAGTCATATATTTACAGACATCAACACAATCATGTTTGTTAAAGATTGACGAAAAACAAAGCAGTGAGCACATAGTAGTTGAGAGAACATGATGATCGTAAAATGTTGGTGACAGTTGAAGGTAGTCCAGAAAGAGATATATTAACAAAAACACACACGAGAGCTGAAAATAAAATATGATTACAGAAGAACAACTAGATCGATTGAACCCCATGATATACAAGTTATAGAATAGTTTCTGAGTTGTGACCTCGAAATCCAGAAAGCAAAGAAATGGTAGATTGGTAGCCATCCTCCTATAGGTGTTTTGTAGGTGTGAGATGAGCTCAAGATGACCCACTCACCACTCTGAAGGAACCAGAAAGAAAGGTGTAACAATAGGATCAAAAGGACCATCATTGAGTGGGAGCAAAGCGTCGTGAGACTCACTGACCACACATGTCACTACCAGATTGAAGAGAAAGGCCAAAGAGCAACAAGTCATTAGTTATCTGCACATTTGTTCGAGATGAGAAATGATTTGAGTGTGGGGGAGATGTTGAGGGGGCCTCTTAGGCTCTCATAGTCATCACATACATGTATTATTAGACACTATACATAGAGTAGATAAACTAAAGTAAATATATATGAATGTATGTAATAAAGGATAAAAAGCACCTAACGAATGATTAGTTGGAGTGGGTGCAACCACTCCAACCACCATTTACCTATTATATAAATAACCATAAAGGAGGAATAAGAAAGTGGTTGGATATGCTTCCCCACATTTATCTCCTTCTTTCATGGGATTATGTGTGTGTCTTGAAGTGCATACTCAATCTCTCTTGAATGTCTTCCCTAATTCTCGAGACTACAAAAATATGCTAATATTGACATTTTATTTCTTTGACTTGGTTTCAAACGTTATGAATTTGATCATAGCTTGTATGTACTCCATTATAATGGAGACACCTTGATTTTTTATATATATGTAGATGACTCAATCATTACTGACAATAATAATGATCTCGTCCTTTGATTGAAGAAACAACTTGATGACTCCTTCGACATGACAAATCTTGGTACTCTGCATTATTTTTTGGATCTTCAGGTATGACCACTTTGTGATGGATTCTTCATTTCTTAGTATAAATATGTGATGGATCTATTCAAACGTTTTAATATGGTTGATTGCAATCCTTATGCTAATCATTTTTCAGTCTAGAGTAAAACTTACCAAAACCAGTTAAACACCCATAGTCGATGCTACACTCTATTGACAACTAGTCAAAAACCTTATGTATATTACTCATAGTCAACCTGACATTTCCTTTGCTATTAGTATGGTTTCTAGGTTTATGTAGGACCCTAAAGAAAGCCACTAGAAAAAATTCAAATGAATTGTTCGTTATCTCAAAGATACCACTCATTTTGGTATCAAGCATTGTCAAAGTTCAGATTCGTTGGTCAGCTTCACCGACTCCAATTGGGATAGAAACAATGATGATCAGAAGCCCACTTATGGCTATGTGTTTCACTATACCACTAGACCTTTGGTGTGGCCATTCAAGAAACAAAAATTAGTCTCTTTGTCGACTACATAAGAAGAAAAGTGTGGCACCATGCAAGTAGGTACTGAAGAAGTATGGATTCACCAACTTTTGGGAGAACTTGGCCTTCATGTTTAGACCTCGACTGTCATATACTATGATAACTAGAGTTTCATACAGGTTGTTGAAAATCCCATTTCCCATGGTGATATGAAGCATGTTGAGCTCCATGCTCACTATTTGAGATTGTTGGTTCATGGGAAAATTGTCTCTCTTGAATATTGCAGAACAAATGATTAGGTTGTTGATATCTTCACGAAACCTTTAGTTCAAGCTATATTTATCAAGCTTCACATGATGCTCAGGATTCAAGAAGTTACAGTTATGGGGGGGTGTCATAATTACATAATTTCACCTCTTAAATCTCTAGATACATGTGATTATGGGGGCGGTGTTGGAATATCAAGCATTGATGGTTCATCACACATCTCTTGGATTTAGTCAATCAATAGGTCGACCCACATATAGATACAGTCGTTCAGGTGATCGACCAAAACACTACACCAATCGGTTGAGTATTCGACAAGATTATTAGCCGGACAATCAACCAACAATTGAATATAGTCGGGTGGTGGATCGAACATTCCATCAATTTAATATGAATTGGATGCATAGGTGGTCGGGTCAAACATTTTTTTTGAGCCGACTTGACAACACAAATTTGGCGGAGTCAACTCTAACAACCAATGATTACATGTGAACAAGATCTTTTGGATTGTATGGAACTTGGTTATATCTTGAGGATATAAATAGCATATGCCTTGGGTTATTATCATCAATAAGATAAAAAAAAGTAGATCATGGATATTGTACAATAGATCATGTGGATCAAGATGTGAAACATACACTGTGATGTTATGATCATAGTTCACTCTTCTTAAGCATTATAACGATGCATTTAGACACCAACCTTTCTCTTTGAAATTTGTTTGTTCCTCTTCGATTATATGTAATATTGTGTTCTTTGTTTCATGTCATGTTCCACCCTATTCCCCAACAGAAGAAAGGTATATTCCATATATTACATTCCATGTCGCTCTCTTACGTGAAGCATAAGATTTTAACGGTCTCTTCCACTATTATGAAAAAACACTCTTTCATTTACATAATCATAGGATAACAATCCCCCCCTCAATCACGAGTCTGAACAATTATACCAAAAATTCAATAACAAGGATGATTTTAAGGATGAAAATTCATCTCAAAGTGTAGAAACCTTGGCAAATATTTCTAGTCCTTAATATGTAAAATATAAAATGTTTGGCAATATCTTTGTAAAAATATTCAAATTTCTAAGGATTTTATATATTTTCTATAAAATTTGGGCTATTTCAAAGATAAAATAATTTTATTCTATAGAATTTGGGCGAAACATTTTTAGAAAAAATGGAAATTGGCGAATCTTATTTGGGGGAAAAGCATGGAAAATTAGCCCATCTGCAAAATTTATCCCCTAAAATCATCTATGGTTAATAAGAACTAGCATCATCTCCTAATATTCATTTTGAAACCATTGAGCTAAGACTCAATGAAGTAATACCTAAAAATCCACCAAATATGGATGCTAAAAACTTTTAGAATATGGAAAATCCCACTACGTGTGTGATCAAGAATGGTTGTAATTATTCATTGATGTGAACTCTAATATATGATAAGAGAGAGTCATGAGAATTGAATCAAATACAATTCTAACACATACCTGAAATGATTGACAACCCAATCAAATGCAATCAACAATGAAAAATAATCTAACTATCATCTGCTAGGTCAAATGACCATACACATGAACAAAATATTCACAAAAATTCTCTAACAAAATCACACATATAGTGTCAATCAACATCCCAATCTTGAATATTGTTTATGATCCTACTGCAATATATCAAACCATAATTATTCCAAATAACCATGGATTGGTAAAATAGGTGTCCTACTGGAACTACTCAAACCTTGAATTGAGCATGTCAAGAAAATGCATTTAATGAATAAGGTACCACTGAAGCGCTAAATAACATGGATCACTATGAACATGGTGGTGTTTTTTTTTATGATAAAGCACGTCATTCATAGTGCATATGATCTATTAAAGGTGAACCACTTACTTTACCACATGTGTTTTGCAAACATAAATTAATTTCAGTTTTTTATCAATATGAAATTGTTATATATGTGTGTTTTATAATTTCAATTTGTTTTATCTATATATATGTGTCTAAAAATAATTGTATGTGAATTAGACATGACGATGACAAGCACATTAGTAGTAGCAACAACAATAGGTCAACACATACAACTTTGTTCGTGAGTGGGAGGCTAAAGAGAGGGAGAGGGAGAGAATCCCTCACCCTATTGCACCACATAATCATTTCTTTTTTATGAATGTTGGACTCCTCAAATTTAATAAGGAGGATACATCCCTCAAGGGGAACTCTTATTTTTTAAAATAGTTGATCTGTCATTGGTATGATGTTTGGCAGGAATTCAGGGTCAATCCCAATCTATGGTATCATCCCACATAGGAGGATATTTATTTTATCACCTTGTTTTTTATAAGCGGGGATGTTTGGCCCCAGTTCCCTAATTTACCGCCCAACATTGCAAAAGAGAGCCAACTTTCATATGTGCAGACATATGGAAGTTAGGATATATGCATTTGGTGTAGAGGAGGTTAAGATCCTATCCCTTATTGTCATGGAACTAACACACTTTATCTTTGATGGGAAGCACATTAGTGGCTCATTTATGTACTATGTTATTTTAGTTCAAATTCCTCAACTGATTATGTGATTGGAGATATTTTGCATCAATTTTGTTTTGCATTGGATCATTATTGCTCTCCTTTTGATGGGAGGTTATTCTTCCCATTTGCACAAGAGTTGTTTACATTATTTTTTGAGATGTTTCACGTCACTCGACCGATAGTACCTTGCTTCTATCCTAGGAATATGGTTCATTTTCATATGAGCATGTGGGGTAGTTGTTTCCCAAGAGGGGTCAGTCGGAGTGTCCATGTACTACGATCAATAAAGAGATATGAGATTTTGTGTTTGGAGAGAACAACCATTTCCTCGATCCTGTACATTTATCGTATGTAGGGATAGATTGGAGAGGATGTCCAAAAATATTATTTACTCCAAAAAATCCACTAGATGATAAAGGTAATGTTATTTTTATTTTTTGATCAATATGGTTCCATATTTTTTGTGTTATTTAGTTCACATGTAATTTATTGTAACATTTTGTTTCAATTATTTGATTATTATTGTCTATTTTTTTTGCAGATATTGGCACATATGTTGGGGATGAGCCTCCTCAGCAGGATGAGGATATGGATGAAGAATCACAACAACCTCTACTATAGATACCCAACATGCCACATAGGATAATTAGAGAGTTCGAATGGAGGTGGTGGATCTCATTTGTGGTCTAATTTCCACATAGGGAGTGGTACCTATACAAGTTTGAGAGATATTATGAGTACCAGATCTATCTAACATATGAGTGACCCTTCCAGTAGTGATCCTAGGTATTGTTGTTACAATTTACCTCACTATTGTAGAAAATATATATGTTTTTTTGAGTGTCGACTTTAGTCAAACACTTAGGTTGTAGGTGTCTTTTCCCTGCTAAAAATTTCAATTTACCACTGTGGTATTTTCATTCGGTTTGTGTAGTGATATGAGGAGGTTACATGTGATATAAGTATTCCAAAAACTCCTTTTTTATACAACAAAGATACACAACAACAAATATAAAAATATCCACAACACACACAACTAATATAATTTTGGAAATACAACAAATATATATTTATTTATTTCTAGCGTACAACTAAGTTATGATACCAATAATTACTCATAATTTTGTTTGATACATTTTTTATGATGATCCCTTATTTGTTGGAAGAATCATACTGCTAATATTTCCATTCAATAGCATCTCTGTGTCTCCAAATGTAGTTGTCCAATCAGAGATTAATTTCCTTATAATCTCCAAAACTCGACCTGATAGGAATACTCGGTCCCAATAGATAGATATGGTCTCTCCTTCAAAGAGAAATGACTTGTGTGCAAGAGGAAACTAGTCGGTTTTCCAACTCATCTTTGCAAATGATAACTCGGCCTCCTAGATACAAAGATGTGCCCAACATCACATGAATCATTCAAACAAGAGAACCCATAATTTATCTTGGGAAAATTGGCCTCCCCACAACCAAGTACTCGACCCACTAAGGGAAAACTCAGCCCAAATAAAAGGATATCACTTAGAACCTAAAGGACTCAGCCTTCTTCAAGAAAGTCAACCCCTGAAAACCAAACGCAGTTTCCACCTCTAAGAAACTTGGCCACACATGAAGAAAAATGCAGCCACCAAATATAACTCTACTAAAAATGAAGCACAATGAAGAAATATGATTGATATCTTCCCTATGACCAGTTAGGGTGGATAGTCTCACCACCAAAACCAATCTCCAAACTCTTTAGAGTTTTCATCCCAAGAGACAAAGAGACAAGAGCTCTCTCAAATAGATTTTAGAAAATATCAAATTATGCATAATGAGAGAGAGCGCCCTCATTTTTCTTTTATCTACTTGTTGACCCCTTTTGGACCCTTTTACCATTTTAATAATGTAAAGTCAGTTTATAAACTTTAGGTCACTTAAAACACCCCCATTTTATTAATTACTCAATGTCACTTTTGATAAGTTACTTTTCCACTCCCATGACATTAAATAATTAATTAATTCCCTTTTTAATGATGGAAAGTGATTAATTGGCCTTTAAGACATTCCCAAACGTATAAAGTACCTTTCTCATCCTCCCAACTTTTAGATCTTTTCGGCCCAGTTCCCATGAGCTATTACACTCAGGTATCCCCTCAGATAATATGATCCAAATAACACCTTTAGTACATTTAATTAAATTATGCTCAATAATAACCCAAATTACGAGAATTGTCAGAATGCCACGAAACCAAGAACGAACTGTGTTGAAATGATCCATATAATTCCCTCAAACCCTCTTATCTTAGTATTAAACTTCATTTAACCCTTTCGTCAGGATGGAATAAACTCCAAATATCACCTCCAACTGCAAAGCAGGGAAATCCAAAAATGGGGACATCACAGTCCTCCCTTCCCAAAGATTGCTTGTCCTCAAGCAATACCATCCCAACCAGATGCTCCATCGACTAAACCAGATTGAAACTAAAAATGATACAAGGGTCCCAAACAACCCTAGGAGATGTGAAGCATCTTGCGCTTGATGTGTGGTCTAGTAAGGTACTGACATAAGAAACCTCATAAATACTACCGATAAGTAGATCAAATCGATATTGAAACAACTCGATCAACCCCTCAAAGTATTTATCTACTAGGGATCCAATACCGTGAAAGAAAATATTGGATCATATCTCTATGTTAGTTGTTGAACTAACTAATACTGAGATCCTAGGGCTCCTAGATAATATTAGAAAGGACCCACCATGTTGATTCTATGCCACTCTGATCATAGACATATGGCCATCATGCCCCATCGATATCCCTCTTTCTCGAAGCTCCAAGATGAAATAATTGTAAGGGATGGACCTACTACCATGAATAGTAGTCTGCATAGGCCTCTAGGTGAAGTCATAACCTTCAAATCCACTTCCATACTCTACCATGAATATAAGAGAAGGAATTTTGTCCCGATCATTAAAAATAACTTTGGCATGCCCATGGAATCTAAACATCTCTCCACTAGATGGCTCTGTCACCTGTGCTACCCCATGCTCTGAAGAAATCATCAGGAAGTGTGTGAAATTCACTAACTAGACAAATGTTGCACACCCACTATATTCCCATCATGCCCTTGGTATACCTATGATGCAATATATCAATATGCTCTCCCTCTCTCTCTAGGAAATGGCCAATGACTACAACAATAATGTCGGATGAGTGTGCCCCTACCTTCTCAGATGTAAAGTTGTACACTACCCCATATCTCCCAACACACCATCCAAAAATCTCCTCCATGTGAAACTCTCTTGGGCCTACCTAGATTATGTGAAACACTCTCTACTCATAACACTAATCTACACAGTGCTAACAAAAAACTCCCCTTGACTGCCTCCAAGAAATCATAAGCTACACAAACTCAATCAACTCCTCAGGACGCACTAGGTTCTCCAAGGGTGTCACTCGCCTCTTTCTGTTTCTCTTGCACAATGTGGCCTTTAGGATGCACTATGTGCTCCAAGGGTGCCACTCACCTCCTTTCATTTTTCTTGTGCAACGTTCCCTTCAGGACACACTACATGCTCCAAGGGTGCCACTCGCCTCTTGACTGACTTGGTAGATATCTAAAAACCCTAGAGTCAATACTCCACGAGATGATCTCGTGGGAGACTAAGGGCCTCTAAGGAATAATGCCCCTGCCTTATTGTGTTCCCCTTAGAATCATCGTGAGAGACTGTCAAAGTTTGCCCTCACGACATTGTGGGTCTTCTCGAACTAGGTAGTCGTTAACCTATAGTTCGAGCCACGACGGGAGTGCTAGTAGGCTGTGGCAGGGCTAATGTCCACACCTCTCCCTCAACGTCTCTGGTAGTCATGTGTGACCCCTTTACTCCACATGTGAGTCTAGTCGACAAGCTATCGTCAACCTGCATCATCAATGAATCATGTCAGAAATATATCCATATCATATCATCTAATCAGATGCACTAATGTCACATATAAAACAATCAAACCCCAATGGTTCACTCCCCGACTCGATCCAGAGTCCAAGCGGTTCCATCGATGCCTCTTCATCCTCAAGGTCCAAAATCCTGCACACTCAGGAAAACCGAATCAATAGAACCTGTCTATGTCAATGCAACAAAATAACATGTCATCAATTCATAACGCCTCATAATCATAATCAAATGCCAAAAAGTATAATAATCGTTATCACTTGCGAGCAAGTGTCCTCAAGAATAAGTTTTCTCACTGCGCACAAGAGCGATATGTTACAAAGAAAATGGTATGTCAGAAAGGATGAACAGGACAATCATGGAGCGTGCAAGGAGTATGAGATTGCATGCTAGTTTTTCCTTACATTTCTGGGAAGATTCTATAGATACTATTGTTTACTTAATAATAGAGGACCTTCAAGATCTTTGGATGGTGAAATTCTAAATGAGGTATGGAAAGGTAGAAAGGTAAACTATTCTTTTTTGAATACTTTTGGTTGTGAAACATTTGTCCATATTTATAAATAAAATAGAACAACGCTTGAGGAAAAATCCAAGAAGTGTACCTTTATTGTATACGATATTAATGATTTTGGTTATCGCTTATGGGATTATGAAAATCACAAAATCATTAGGAGTAGAGATGTCATATTCAATGAGAAGGTCATGTACAAAGATCAATTGCAGGGAAAGAAACATGAAAAAGAAAAACCAAAATACACAGTGCTTGATGAGATAACTGAAAAAGAAATTCCAAAGATACCAGAAAATCAAAATCTACAACAACAGGAGAAACAGGTACTTCAAACTCCTTCAAGTGTTGTTAGAAGATCTACTAGGTTAAGTAGACCACCTAAACGATACTCTCCTTCATTGTATTATTTATTGTTGACTGATTCTGGTGAACTAGAATGTTATGAAGAGGCAATGCAGGTAGACACTAAAAAGAAGTGGGAGAAAGGAATGAAAGAGGAAATGGATTCCCTAGTAAATAACTAGACTCAGGATTTGGTTCAGTTGCCTATAGGAAAAAAAGCATTATAGAATAAATGGGTTTACAAGTTGAAGGAATAATATGGAGGAAAAAAATAGTACAAGGCTTGACTTGTTGTAAAGGGTTTTTCACAAAAGAAAGGTATAGATTTTGATGAAATATTTTCTCCTGTTGTTAAAATGACTTCAATTAGGACTATTTTAAGTTTTTTGGTAGTAAAAGATTTACATCTTGAACAATTATATGTAAAAACAAATTTTCTCCACGGGGATTTGGAGGAAGAGATTTATATGCAGGAGCCATAGGGGTATGAGGTCAAAGGGAAGGAAAATTTGGTATGCAGGTTGAAAAAGAGCTTGCATGACCTAAAGCAAGCTCCAAGGCAGTGGTATTTGAAGTTTGACAGGTTTATGATAGAACAAGGTTATAATAGATGTCATTTTGATCACTGTGTTTATTTTAAAAGGCTAGAAAATAAAAGCTATATTATCTTGTTATTGTATGTAGATGACATGCTTGTTGCAGGGTCTAATATGCATAATATAAATGTTCTCAAGAAAAAATTAGCTAATTCATTTGCGATGAATGATTTGGGTGCTGCAAAGAAAATCCTTGGTATGAGAATAACAAGGAGACGGGAAAAATTGCAAATTGACATTGTCTCAGGGTGAGTACATAGAGAAGGCGTTGGAGAGGTTTAGAATGAAGAATGCAAAACCAGTTAGTACACCTTTGGCCAACCATTTCAAATTAACCAAGAAAATGTTTCCCAAGACAGAGGAGGAGATAAAATACATGTCCACGGTCCCTTATTCATTAGTAGTTGGCATCTTGATGTATGTGATGGTTTGCACAAGACCATATATTGCACATGCAGTGGGAGTTGTGAGAAGGTATATGAACAATACAGGTAAAGAACATTGGGAGGAAGCAAAGTGGATTCTCAGGTATTTGAAAGGTACTACTACTCATGCATTATGTTTTGAAGGTTCAGACACTGTTCTACAGGGATATGCTGATTCAAATATGGCAGGTGATAAAGATAGCAGGAGGAGAACCAAAGGGTATGTTTTTACTATAGGTGGAACAATATTAAGTTGTATTTCGAAACTACAAAAGGTTGTTTCACTTTCAACAATAGAGGCATAGTATGTTGTTGCTACAGAGGCTAGTAAAGAGATGATTTGGTTACAAAGTTTTATGGAGGAGTTGGGAAAGAAGTAAGAGAATAGAAGGTTGTACTGTGAATAGTGAGAATGCCATTCATCTTGCAAATAAATCAGCCTTCCATTCGAAGACTAAGAATATATAGCTGAGGTACCATTTCATATGATCTATTTTGGAAGATGGACATTTGAAGTTGGAAAAGATACACACTAGCTAGAATCATGTAGACATGTTAACAAAGGAAGTAACTAGGGAGAAACTCAGTTCCTGCTCAGTTTCAGTTGGTCTTCAAGCATGAAGGTGAAGATGAGAAATTTTCTAGGTCTAAAAAGGATCACAACCCAACAGATACATCGGCAATGGAGTTGTTGATATCAGTCTCCAAGTGGGAGATTTTGTTTTGTGGAGTCTGATTATCTTCTTGATTCAAAGGCCTCTGTTTTCAGCCGTGTTTATACCCCATGAATCCTTTACACCCTGGAAGACTATACACCCCTCCACGTGGGGTAGTGCAGGGGGGGCTTGCCCCTCCTGAGGGGTCTGGGAAAGAAGCCCCAGAAGGAAAAATTACCTTGTAAATGTATATTGTAATTTCATAGTAAATTTGGACCATTCATTATAAGGTTGCAGATCTGACGATAGAATTTATGTTAGGGTTTTTTTCCCTCAAAGGAAACCCTCTTTTATGAGGGAAATGTATTGTGGTTATGGATCATCGCGAATATTGTATTATGAGAGAGGATACTGTGAGAGAAAGAAGAGGAAGTTACAACAGGTGTGTTGTAGGTTGTATCCCTTCATTTGTTGGATAATAATAAAGGATGGACCTAAAAATTTATTTGGTGGACGTAGCCCACACTGGGTGAACCACGTATATCTGTGTCTCTATTGTATTATGTATTTTATGTGTTTTATTTCCACATTTATTTTATTTTATTGCTCCACGATCCTATTTTTCTAACATTTAGAGGTGTAGGGGTATTGATGAGTTAAAAAATGATTTTTCAGTTAACAATGACAGTGAAACTTTTAATGTATTTCCTATGCACTCCACATGAAAAAAAAGGGGGAAATGCTACACTTTGAACATTTTGGTTAATTAATGGTTTAAATTGGCTCAATGTAGCAATATGGTCGAGGTCACATGATGATGGAAAAGGATGAAAAATGAGTGTTATGACTTCCATTGTGATGTTTCTAGATGAAATTTCTCAAACGTATATAAGTAAGAAAATATGGGTTAATAACAATTGTGTAGTACCATTATATTAGAGACGTGGTTGAAGAGAAGAAGGTGTCATTATAGAAATTTAATAACTTGAAAGTTTTTGCAAATTCTTTAATTAAGTTTGTGAGTGTCGAGAAGTATTATCGG
>JASDQU010752880.1:22320-37565 GCA_032191745.1 Picea mariana | reverse complement strand
TTACTTATCAAAACACTACACAGACATTCTTATACTGTAATTGTTCACCATTTCACAGTTTATGAGCATATATGTCAGCATATGAATTTCAAGATGCAACATGAACAAAACACTTATCAGAAATAACTTCAGAAGTGGGTGCAACTGCTGAGAGGGGTGCTCGTTTCCACCCAACCGTAGGCTCAGTGACTCCCAACGGATTTACCACTAGCCACCCCTGAGCTGAGACCACGATGCTCTGAGACTACATCTCTCTGTCTGCCAGTGACCAGGAGCGAAGGTTGCAATCCTTCCTCTCTGCTATCACTCACTCTACGTAATTCCAGAGTTCTCCTCGCATCTGCCCTCCTAATCGCTTCTGCCATATGCCTTATCCTCTCGCGAGGTTGCGTGTGGCACGATTACCCTCGCGCCGATCAGGCCTGATGGCTCTACGGATGGGTGGTTCACCATCCCATCCCTCATCAAGCCATCCGCCTACCAGCCTTTAAGGCATTGAATTTCAGGGCCAGCGAGCCGCTTTTGGTTCTCCGGGCCAGTGGAGTCCAAATACGGTATTTAATTCTCGGTGGAAGTTAATGCCACCTTTTCAGGTGCCTTCCACCGCCATCGTGGTCTCTTTTTTCTGCACATCCCCTCTCAGTCGTCCTACAATAAATTCAAAATATCATTCACATTCATTGACCTCTTCCTCAAGGTCCATTTACATCACATATTCACATTTATGAGTTTGCCATAGTCCTTGGCCAGTCCAGTTATATTTACAAGCTGGGGGAAACAGGGTGTTAGAGACGTGGACCAACAAGTATTCCACGTGGGGGTCCACACATTGTCCTTGGATATTGAGGACATTTATTTCCTAACAGGACTGTCACAGCATGGGTACCACGCTAGCTTGACCGGTAGCTGAGGTGGTGGGCTGACTATGAGTGAGTATTGTCGTTAGTATTGTGTGCCAGAGGCAAAAAGAAGCAAAGGAAAGGTGGCCATTTGGGGGGTCAAGGATTTGACCCTTCGCACTATCTTGTTCACCATTGCTCGTATGGCTAGGAGCGTTGCTCACACATGGCTCTCCAGAGCTATTTTTAGTATGCCATAGAATGTACTGAGCCTCGGGTCTTTAACTGGTCAGACGCAGTCCTTCGTAGCATGAAGAGGTAGTTGACTAAATGCAGGAAAGGTAACCTGAAGCAATTCAGATACGGTTCACTATTGGTGTCCTTCTTTCTTGAGAGGGTTCCCTTGCTGAGGTTGCAGGTTGAGTGGGGTTTACTGGCTCCAGAGGATCCGAGGATGTTGAGGTGGTGTAACCTCATGGCCCGACATGTAGCTGGACCAATCATCAAATACAACGATTCCTTCTTTGAATGGTTGCGGCCACAAATGTTGATGGTCGATGATTATGCCTATTCCGGGTTGGACTTTCGAGGGGATCCAGACTTGGCCCTACCCGAGGATGCTTAGAGGGGAGATCTAGGTAAGAAGTACACAATTTTTCACTTTTTTAAATATTTTTGTGAGTTTTATCATATGCAAATGTTTTTATGTTTGTCCAAGGTCTACTTACAAAAATGATTTTTGATGACACAGACGTGGGGACTTATCGACCTCTAGGTACTTCTCCTATTCAGCGACGGGGAGAGGTGGCTCCAGTGTCACGATGGGACGCTGAAGATTATGAGGCAGTGGAACAAAACTTAGAGGGTTTGACTGTTGACATTCCAGACATGCCTCTCGGAGAGGTCCCACGGCATTACCAGCGTCATACGGTGGGCGTGTCAGAGTCTATTGGCCGACTACTTCGTAGGGTTTCCTGGGCAGCTGTGTGTTATCGCGAACGTCATCCATAACGTTACTTTGTAGAAGTTATGAGCTTCATATTTTGAAATTTTGGTCCTTGGACAGAACTTTTTTGTAAAAAACTTTTTGATCGTTATATACATATGTACGGCTTCTACTGGCGTATCTTGTGTTATGTGATGCATGTGATGTGATTGGTTTATAAATGGCCCAAATGTCTGTCTAATACATAGTTAGCTAATGCATCAGTTAATGTATTTAGACATCTAGGAATATGTTGATACTCAATATAATTAAAATAATGTTCCAAGAGGTGAATTCACAAATATACCCGTAATAAAGTAGGACTTCGAATAGCATAGACATTACTTAACTGTAGTACTACTAGCTGCGAATCGAGTCGTACAACCAAGTGACGAATACCAAGTGAGATAGCATCAATCAATAATTCGATAACGGAGCTATACTCTGCAATATTGTTGGTTGCACGGCCGAGGCACACACCTCGTAGAGTGACAAGTTCGTTTGTAGCGGCGTAAATTGTCCACGCAGCAGAAGTGAGGTTTTGAGTACTACGGCTAGCGCCATCAGCGAAGCCAATGTGGGGTAGCGAAGTCTCTGACATCTGGAAATCAAACACAACATAACATAAAGGCAAAGACCAGATAACGAAAAAAGCATACTACAGTAACACACAAGAAGTATGATACAATTAAATACAAGTACTCGTGCACAGGTGATCTTATGCATAGTACTTATTTAAGTACAACCCATTTATGGGTTCACTCAAAGGGATACCGTCATAATCAACTAACTGATAAGCTCCTTTCTCCAAAACTCATCTAACGATATAAGGACCTCGCCACATGGCTTCGAATTTTCCAGCTCCTAGCATATCTCGATCTTGTTCGTAGAGGAGAACCAGATCTCCTTCGGAGAAAACGTGAGGCTTGACATGTTTGTCGTATTGGGCCTTGACACGTTCCTTCTGGGCTTCGATGACTAGAGTAGCGTCGCATCGAGTTTCATCTAATCGCATGAGATACAACAGATGTTCTTCCTCGGCAGAAGTGTTTGGTAAGAGTTCGACGGCTAGTTTTAAGGAGGGTATCTCACATTCAATCGGGAGGATGGATTCTAGACCATAGACTAACCGGAAAGGTGTAAACCCAGTAGCAGACTTAACGAACGTCTGGTAAGCCCACAATGTTGAAAACAACATTGTGTGCCAACTTGTTTTGTGAATCCCTATCATTCGTCGAAGAATGGTTATGAGAACTTTGTTAATTGCTTCGACTTGGCCTTTGGCTTGTGGGTAATAGGGCATTGAGTTTTCATGGCGAAGACCCAACTTTTCAGTGAGTTCGTACATCATGAAGTTTCTAAAGTGGCTACCGTGATTAGTGACAATATCCTGAGGAACATCAAAACGAGTTATGATGTGATTGAAAATGAATAATGCTACGGTTTTTCCAGTATTGTCAAATGTCGGCATCGCCTCGGCCCATTTCGTAAAATAATCTACGGCTACAATAATGTATCCATGCCCCCCGGACGAGTGGGTGTGACATGTCATGAAATCGATACCCCATTTTGCAAAGGGACCAACGGAGACCACAGGGTGAAGAGGAGCAGGATGTGATCGTATCTTATGATTATAGGTCTAGCAAGCGTGGCATTTTTGGATGGCGATGATGCAGTCGTTAAATAAGGAAGGTCAAAAATACCATGCTCGTAAGATCTTATGGGCAGTAGCATACCCGGACATATGACCACCACAGGCTCTAGAATGGCAGTCATTTAAGGCTTTCTCGGCTTCGTCAAATGTGAGGCAGCATTGAAAAACTGATTCAATCCCACGACGATAAAGAGTATCCCCGGGGATAATGTATTGGCGGGCTTGGTAGCGTATTTGACGTCGATCAGTACCAGACAAATTGGGCCGAAAAGTCTGGGTTTGGAGATATATGATGATATCGTCATACCAAAGATCATCGGAACTAATTAGGAAAAGGGATTCATCAGGCAATGAATCACCTGCTACATTTTTCGTTTCAGAGTAGGGAAAGTCGCATATCAACTCAGCAAACACTAAGGACTTCTTGGACTTAGCTTGTTCGAATTCCAAGTCAAACTCCTAGAGTATCACGATCCATCTGGAGTATTTTCCTCCAAGCAATTGACGTGTGAGAATGTGTTGCATAGGGTTGCAATTAGAAATTACCATAGTCTTGCGAGAGAGGATATAGTGCCGAAAACGTTGAACTGCTTGGACGGTTGCCAAGGCCAGTTTTTCGACATGTAAATACTTGGTTTCGATAGGTGTTAGACTTTGACTCAAGTAATAGATAACATGTTCGTCATGCGAATCATCCTCCTGGACAAGAACCATAGCGATGGTGTAATCTGAGGCTGCGAGGTAGAGGAAATAATCGCGACTGTAATCGAGGGGGAAGAGAAGTGAAGCACGTGTCAGGGAGAGTTCCAAAGCTTCTAAGGATTTGTTTGTGATGGTATACCATATGAACTCAGACCCCTTTTTGAGTAGTCGCGTAAATCCAAGAGTTATCTCGGCATAGTTTGGGATGATACGACGAAGAAAGTTTGCTTTCCCTTGCAAACTTTGTAACTAGCGAAGTGTAGAAGGAGGAGGGAGATTGAGAATCGCTTCGACCTTTAAAGGATCTACCCTGATCCCTTGACGTGAAACAATAAACCCTAGAAGTCGGCTGGATTCTACGCAGAAAACGCATTTGTGAGGATTCAAGCGTATATGGTAAAACTGACAGCGGAGGAAAATGGCTCGGAGGTGGATTGGAAGATCGACCCGGTGCATGGAATGAGCGAGTAATTCATCAAGATACGGCTACAGGATGTGCTTGATATCATGGAAGGCATAAGACATAGCACGCTGAAAAGTTGCACCAGCATTCTTTAGACCAAAAGGAAGTTTCCGATAGGCGAAAGTGCCCCAAGGACAAATAAAAGCAATTTTGTGTTGATCCTCGGGAACAATATTGATTTGATTATATCCGGAGAAACCATCCATCAGAGAGAATATTGTCTTGTGTCAAAGAGTGTCAAATTCCATTTACAACATTTTGTCCTAGGAAGCCCTTCTCACACAAGGGTCAAACCCGAGGTTGCATTGATATTGACAGACTTACTCACCCTGCTTTGTTGATATCGATGTAGAGATTGTACGTATTACGGGGGTCACTTGGAGGTATACCCAAAATGATGAGTGGAAGCCTCTCAAGTTGATTTCGAGCTAGATACCATGCCCTTGCGTGTGGATTGGACTATCAACTATCCCTCCAGGCTTTATTGTTGTTAGTGGTAACCTTAGTGGCCTATCTTCTTAGGGTCTTACACAAGGTGACTGTGAAGGGGCAAGTCTTCACGGTACCTGGAATCGACGTTGGCCAAACTCACTCGGGCTCCTTGGAGGGTATACCCACTATTATGTGTGGGAGCTTGCACCAGGGTGTAAATCCATTAAGCAGGTTGCCAACGTAACTTTTCCATCCTAGCCCAGCCCCTTCTCGTCTCGTTGTTGCGACGTTGGATTTCATCACCAACTAGTGACTTCGGAATTAGAAGGTCTTGTTTGCTCGGTTTTGATTCCTAGACTTTTTACTAGCACGTGTTGTTTGTTTACCCAAGTTGACCATAAGATTCTCTTCGTCAGTTTTTTAATTCGTTCAAAATTGACCCTCCATGTCGTTCACGTAGAATGCAGGGCTTACCCCCAGAAAATATGGAAGGTTCTCAACCCTTGCCTACCATCTCACCAGAGGGATCTCCTCAATAGAGTGAAGTCCAAGATGTCACCACCCCACAAGTGGAAAGAACCGACTCTCTAGAACGATTCCGAATTACCAATTCTCGTGAGGACTTTCGACTTCACCGCAATTCTGAGAGGCGTATTATGCGAGTGAATTCTTCCGAAGATTTAGTTGTTTTGTCTTCTGGATCACCGACTGGACCTTTTCCAGGACCTGAGGGCCAAGATCCTTTTTGGGCTACTGGCATTTTTAGACGGGATCTCTTTGGTTCAGGAGCAGGCGTTGATATCACCATCTCACGTGCATTCCCCGAAACCTCTGACCCAGACGCAGTACCTTTTACTACTGCATATTATTTTCCTGGAACATACATACAACCTAATTGCCTTAATGTCGCAAGCTTCCTTTCGGTGGCTCTTGGTTCCAACACACACACTTGTTCTTGAACTTGCATGAAGAAGATCTAATATCTCTTGATAGACCAACTAGAGTCTCCAAGCTTCTGTCTCAAAAAGGTTTTTCACACAATTCTTTCACCAATTCTTCATTCAATCTTGCTTAACCTCTTCCATGAGAATCCTTTCAATATATAGGAGAGGGTGAGATGGTTACATGGATGCGAATGATCCCATAAAATCAGAGAAGCCAATAAAATGACAACCATACGAATGCCAACTCATTCTCTAGAAGATTCCCTTCTAGAACCCTCGAGACCTCTTCTCTTTCCAAAGCTTAAAAACAAGTTAGCACCCTGTGTATAGAACAAACTGTGAGAAGTTCACACCCTAGATGAAGGTGGCCTGCGAGAATGAGTCATTCTTGCACCCTAGGCCATATGCAGCCTGCGAACCCACTTTAAAAATATGTATTCTGGAAGGAGATAAATGCCACTTTTCTCAGGAGAAAGTTCTAGTTGGGAGCCTGAATACACCCTTGTTAAGATATCACCAAGATGACCAAAATCATGTGTAACAAAATTGAATTCCCAACTCAGTGAGAAAATGTTGTAGCCACATAGCCCGAATGGTTATGTTAACTACCCCTATGTACTCTGCCTCAACTGAAGATAGAGCAATAGAAACCTGCTTATTGCTCGACCAACAGATAGGCCCGGAACCAAGAATGAGTGAGTAACCAGATGTGGAATTGTGATCAATGCTATCGTCAACCCAATTAGAATTAGTGAACCTAATGAGGTCCAATGTAGAGTATGCTTCATAGTGAATCCCAAAGGTGATGGTGCACTGCACTTATTGAAGGATACACTTTGTTGCCTTCCAATGTTGCTCATGCGACTCCTGCATGAACCTGGAGACTGCTCCAACTGCATAGGAGAGGTTTGGTATGCAATGTGTGAGATACAACAAGCTCCCCACTAGATGTCTATACAGTGTACTGTCAACCAGTGGAGTTTCCCCGCCATCCTCAATTCTAACTCCTGATAGGAAAGGAGTTGAGGTAGACTTGCATTTTTTCATTTGAAATCTCTTAAGTAGATCTCGTGTATACTTGGCTTGAGACAATTTGATGCTTGATGCAGCCTGACTGATCTCGAGTCCAAGGAAGAAATGTAGCGGACCCAAGTCCTTCATCAAGAACCTATCATGCAGAATCCTCTTGACTGCAGAAACAGTTGAAGTCAAGCAACCAGTGATCAACAAATCATCAACATACAAAACTAGGAGTATAAGTGAATCAACCGTCCTAAGCATGTAAACATTTGGGTTTGAATTACAATGTACAAACTTTCGTGACAATACGTAAGAGTCCATCTTGGCATACCATGCCCTCGTATCCTGCTTGAGTCCATAAAGAGATTTCTTTAGTCGACATACCAAAGATGAATCCTGCATAAATCCCTAGGTTTGCTACATATAGATCTCCTCGGAGAGATCTTCATGAATAAATGTATTCTTCACCTCCCGCTGATGGACTTCTCATCCCTTGGCTACTGCAATGGCAAGTGCCAAATGTATGGAATACATATTTTCTACTGGAGTGAAGGTCTCATCATAGTCAATGCCATGTACCTGCTGAAAGCCTTTGGAAACTAGCCTAGATTTGTATCTGCTAATCTGTCCAACCGCTGTGATCTTGGTCATGTAGACCCATCTGCACCTAAAAGTTTTCCTTCTAGAAGGAAGGGGAACTAGATCCCAAGTCTGGTTCTCGAGGAAGGAGTTGTACTCCTCCTGCATGGTGTATTCCCAAAAGGGATTTCCAGTCGCCTCACCATAAGACAGTGGATATGAAGACTGAACCAAGAAAAGATGCCTGGGTGACAATGGTTCAGTGGCAGTGAGTGCAAGAGGAGGATCCTCGAAATCATATCGAGTCCTCCTAATATCATCTAGATCACCAGCAAGATCCCCTATACTCTGAAGAGTAGTTTGGGCCCACTTGGGCCTTTTCTCTGGCTATGGATCTGCATCCAGATGCACTGACTCTGCATCTGGATGCACTAAATCTACATTTGCATGTAGATGCACTGACTCTACATCTAGATGCACTGAATCTGCATCTGACTGTAATGACTCTGTATCTGGATCATACGAATCCTCTGAATCAAAAATCTCATCTGAAGAAGAGTCGACATGTGCATGCTCATCATCTCTGACAGGGGGAAGAACAAAAATGTATGCATGCAGTTTCTAAGGTACATGCGAGACACTTTCCTCGAATTGGACACTACGCTCAATGATGAGTCGGTCTGAGGAAAGATCAATGAGTCTGTATCCCTTCACACCATCGGGGTATCCAACAAAGATACACTCTATGCTCTGTGGATCAAGTGCCTTTCTCTTTTTAGAGAGAATCTGTGCCCATGCACGTGAATCGAAAATACGGAAGTGGGTCACTTCCGGTTTGAGGCCGCTCTAAGCCTCATAGGGGGTCTTATCCTTGATAGATCTATGCGGAAATCTGTTTTGGATGTAGGTTGCACAATTAAGTGCTTCAGCCCATAATCTATGTGGAAGTGACTTTGCATGTAACATGCAAGATGCCATCTCTTTTAGAGATCTATTTTTTCGCTCAACAACTTTGTTTTGTTGTTGATTATAGGGAACCCTGTGCTGCAAATGAATCCCTGCCTCATGAAAAATATTCTATTTCTCGTGGTTCACATACTCTCCCCCATTATCAGTTTGGAGGACTTTAATTTTGTTTCCTAACTGTGTCTCAACAAGGGCTTTGAAATCTTTGAGGTGTTGAAAGACATCTGTTGTTTTTTCTGAGAAAGTAAATCCATGTGAAGCGTGAGAAATCATCAACAAAAATGAGCATGTACCTTGCTTTATTAATTGATGGATGCGAAAAAGGGCCCATGAGGTCACTATGGATCATATCTAAAGGAGAGGAATCCTTTTGAGTCTTTCCTTTGTTGAAATCCTCTTGAGGGTGTTTTCATGGAACACATCCCTCACAAATTCCTTTGGCGAAGTGGATGTCGGGTAGACCTTCAACCATTCCCTTCTTGATAAGTTGCTTCATTTATATGAAATTTAAATTCCCAAACCTTTCGTGTCATATCCTACTTCTTTCATCAGCATGTGTAAGCAGTAATGAAAAATCTAGTTCAATAAATTCAGGAAATGTGTAAAGTCTAGATTGATGATTTACCTCACCGGTAGCAACCTTGGAATTGGTTTGCATGTCATAGATATCCACTAAATTAGGTGTGAATATGACTCTCTTTTCGGTGCCATAATTTTCCATCTGATACACAAAGAGAAGATTCACAGAAAGTTTGAGAACATGCAACACATTCTCGAAGCTTCTGTTTGTGAGTTCAATTATTCCTTTGCCGATGACCTCGACTAGAGAGTTTTCCCCCATCATAATAGGAGGACCTTTGCATGCATCCAATGAAGAATATACTTCTTTTGTGGCAACCATGTGGTATGATGCGCATGAATCTACGATCCAAGCATCGAGAGAGGAGTGGATGGCAATCAAGGCATGACTAGAATTGTCTTTCTTGGGATTCTGATCTTCTGGCTTCTTCTTCTTGGAACCCTTGGGGATGCGATATCCAAGGTTGTTTTGATGAAGTATTTGGGTCATTAGATCTATCTATTTATGCATACATGTGGATTCTGGATGGAATCATTTATGGCAGTAAGTGGATTTCTCCCCTTTTCTTCCCTTTCCACCTTTGGATCCAGAGGCATTATTGAAGGGTTTGAGTACCCTTCCTTCTTCGTATTTGCATGTGCTTTCCTTTTGTCTTTATATTTATATTTTTGATATTGATGATCATTTCCATCTTTCATAGTAAATGCATGTGCCTTTGGGACTTTGATTTTTCCCATATTGATGAGCTTGTTCTACTCTTGTGTTAGAGACTCGATAAAGGCCTCGAGAGAGGGCATCATCCAGGTAGATCTAGAGGTGAATATAACTGAATGAAATGTGGATACAAACACTGATTATTCTGGACCAATTTTGGAGAGAATGGTGAGAACCATTTGTTTATCCTCGGATTTATCAATCCCATAAGCCTTGAGTTGCGACAACAAATCCTTATATTTGGTAAAGAAATATTGGTGATTGTCGAAGTTTTTTGGATCCAATGTGAGCAATTCCACCTCAATCATGTGTCCCCTCATCTCGTCATGTTTTCCAAAAATCCCTTCCATGGTGGTGTAGGCTTTGTTGGGGGTTTTACAAGATGATATGTGAAAGAGTAGTTCAAGAGAAATGAGACTACAAATTGTTCTGAATGCTTCATCCATTCGATTTAGATACTTGGATTTTTATATGGATGGTGTTGGTTATGCCTCTATGCTCATGGTTAACCTATACAATCCTCTACTTCAAATATGTGTTATCCTATTCTCCTTCCATGCAAAGAAGTTTGAAGGTGTAAGAATGAATTCTTTTGGAAATTCCATTTTCCTGTTGTCTTCAATCTTCGGTACCTGCAAAAATAATTTAGTGTGTCTTTTCCCTAGTAGTCTGTCAGCTCTGATACCATGTAAATGTGTTGAACCTGCACATAATAGATCTAGCTGAGAATTGACATACATAGTTGTAGAGAAAATATGAGAAAAGAGAAGCAGGAGAGAAAGAATGGAATAATTTTCATTAACCAAATTGAATGATAATTTACACATGATATTCTATGTATAACTTAAATAATGCACACTAAAAGAGAATCCAATGCTCCATAGTGGTGGTCTAGAGTGATCTGGACACACACCTACAGTTACGTGAGTGAACTTCCACCCAGTCTAGTCTCTCAAGTAGTTATAGGAGTGAACTTCCACCTAGTCTGAGTTAACTAGTCTATCAGTGTTCAGTTAATTGACTAAAACAAAGTGAAGTGAGGAGGAGATCAGGGAATCGTGAGTAATGTGCTAGACTGGTGATGATCCCAAGGACAATGTGTATTAGTTGGTGATGATCCCAATGTTGCATGGTGATAATACTAATGTGGCATCTAGACTCCACTCAACTGATCAAACTGAAGTGTGAACTGAAGAGAATATTCTCCATAAAATATAGGAGATTGAATAATGACTAATAAACATAAGGAAAACCTTAGGAAAAAGAAATCCTAGGTGTGTGTAAAGTACTTCAACACTTCACGATCTAAGTCAAGGCGCAGAAAGGGTAGAGCAAAATGTTGGTACTTTTGAAAAACATGGCATCTCAAGAAAGACTACTGGAAAAGAAAATAATCTGAGGAGAACTCTACGAAAGAAGAAAAAATTCCTGCAAGAAATCCAATATTGATGAAGTTTTATCTGTTTCTAGTAGCTTACAATATCAAGAAGAATGGTTGTTAGATTCGAGTACCTCCCACCACATGTGCTCACATAGAAACTAGTTCATTTCTTACTAATCTGTTGATGAAGGTGTGTTTATGGGAAATGGTATTCTCTGTAAAATTGTTGTGGTTTGGAGTATTAGAATCAAGATGTTCGATGGTATTGTTTGAGAACTAATAGATGATATATATGTACCTAAGCTTAAGTTAAATTTGATTTCATTAGGGGCTTTGGATTTTGGTGGACTTAAGTATACAGGTCAAGGTGGAGCACTCAAAGTGTCGAAAGGAAGTTTAGTAGTGATGAAGGAAACAAAGGTTGGTAACCTTTATAAGTTGGAAGGTAGTACTACTGAAGTCACATATGAGGTAACAACTGTATATTCTTGTTTATGGCAGAAGCAACAAGGTCATATGAGAAAGAAAGAGTTGCAGAACTATAAGTTTCTTCCAGATTTAGGATCTTTGTTTTTTATTTTCTACTTGTTTTATATCTCTGTTAGTTATGATGATGGAGAAAAGGGATGTAATGTGTGGGATCCTACTACCCACAAGATCGTCATTAACATAAATATAGTGTGTATGGAACAACCATATGGGTTAGTTAAAGATCACAATGGAATATTTGTTTGCATGCTAGGGGATTCATTATATGGTCTAATGGTACCCAAGATACTGTACAAGAGGTTTGAATCCTTCATGGTGAGCCAAAAATTTTCAAGGGGTAAGTATGACTATTTTGTTAATAGTACATTCACTATCTTGATGTTATTTGTTGATGATATGCTCGTTGCAAGGCGAAACATGGTTGATATTAGTAAAATAAAGGCTCAGTTGGACAAGACATTTCAGATGAAGGATCAAGGAGCAACAAAACAAATTTTGAGCACGAAAGTACACAGAGACGGTATACATTGTAAGTTGTGGTTGAAGTTCAATATGAACATTCTGAAACATGTTAATATCCTTTTTGCTTTCCATTATAAGTTTTCTTCAAGTTTAGGTCTTGTTTATAATGAAGAAAAAGTTATTTCTTGTATATCGTGTGTTAGTTCAGTAGGAGATTTGTTGGATGCGATGAAATGGTTAAGACCAGATATTTCACATTCAGTTGACATTGTCAGACACATGGAAAATTCAAGTGGAGCAGTGAAATGGGTGCTTCAGAGTTTTAGAGGCACAAGTGTCACCTACAATGGTTACAATGAATTAATCTGTGATAATTGTAATTTAGATTTTGCAGGTATTTTGGATAGAACGAGATCTACCTTAACATATGTACCAAAGCATCGTTTTTGAAGACATGTTGGAGGTGGAGTGATCCCTTAGAAAAATCAAACTCGAGCAAATCATACATATGTGTTCACGAAACCAATGTTATTAGAGAAGTTGCAGTGGTGCTTGGATTCTCTTGGCTTGCAACATAGGTGATGAATAAACTGGACAATGATATTTAGGTAAATTGTTGTCAAGGTGGAGATTGTTAAGATATACCAACCAATTTTCCACGATTTTGTGGATTGTAGTAGATTTCACCCAATGTTTAGATCCACATTAATGTAATAAACTGAATATCATTGTCTAGTGCATGTTTCCCTGTATAGGGTTTTACCACTTAAAAAAGCTGTGTGCCATTTTTTGGACATGTTTAGATAAGGTAATTATTAAATCTCAAATTAAAAAGAATATAAACAAATAATTTTAAAGTTTAAAAATAAATTAATTCATACTCAATTTGAATGATGTACTTTTTGGTACAGGTTTAAAGAATATAAATTTATAAATTTTAATTATTTAAACATTTAACTAAAATAACATTTTTATTTTCCCCAAATATAATAACTCTAAATTTAAAATAAATACAAATTAAAACTAATCTAAATTGAAAATTATTATTTTTAAATAAACATACTGATTAATCTACTTTAACGGCCTGCCCTTCCCTAGCGTGTTTCCAGAAATGATTTAAAAAATAGGTTGTTCTCCAGCCATCGATATTTCCAACCAGTTCCAACTACCTAAACCCTTTGCCTCCAAGAACAGATCTATCCCCTTAAGTAGGATTTTCCCTTCGTACCAACCCCCGAAAGTAGCTCGACTTAAAAGCATAAATCTGAGCGTCTCACACTGAACATCCAACGAATAGTCTATTATTATCCACGAGCCTAAAAACGACACACACTGAACATCCAACGAATAGTCTATTATTATCCACGAGCCTAAAAACGACATTCTAATATTATCTGCTTGCTAAAATCTCAGATGCCTAATAATAGCAGCTTTCAAAAATCATCTATTTTTATCCACGGGCTTTCCATGTAAAGAGACTTATCAAGTTTCAGTTATCTTTTGGTCGTTTTCGGCGTCGGATTCTCCATCAATCCTGTCTCGGGATTCTCAATCAATAATGTCAACCCTATATATACATGTAAAAAGTATATTCATACCCATAATCATAAGACCTCAAACAGTTGCGTGTTTCTTTTTCCATAAGGCCTCAAATAGCTGCGTTTCTTGTTGCAGCGATGGGAAGAGGGAAAATAGAGATCAAAAGGATATAAAATCCAACGAGTAGGTAGGCCACATTCTCCAAGCAAAGAGCAGGTCTGTTCAAGCAGGCCAAAGAATTGTTCATTCTCTGTGATGCAGACATAGCAGTAATAATCTTTTCAAGCTCACGAAAGTTGTTTCATTTCGCCAGTTCATACATGCAAATTACACTGGAACGTTACAAAAAAAAAGGCTCTGATCAACCATCACAATCAGAATCCCAAACCCTAGTTGAATACACCGATAATAATCAGAATATACAGTTAGCGAAGCTCAAGCTTCAGGCCGAACAGATACAGCTAGCGTTAAGGCATATGATGGGAGAAGACCTAGAAGGATACTGAACAATTGCAGCAACTGGAAGAGAAAATGGAACTGGGAATCGGATGGGCGAGGGCGAGAAAAAACCAGTGCATGCTCAACCGCATGAAGGAGATGGCGAAAAAGGAAAAACCAGTAAAAAAAAAACAAATCCACACATGTTTCTTTTTAATTAAAAAATTTATTTTTTAAAAGATATAATTTAAATTAAAACAAATTTATTTACTTTTTAAAATTAAAATTATTCATAAAAAAGAAATTAAAATTATTCATAAAAAGAAATTAAAATTATTCATAAAAAGAAATGTTCATTAAAAATTTTAATAAAAGATTTGCAATTTTTTTTGAAAAAACACTTGAAAAAACATATATATATATATATATATTTAAATTAAAAAAATTTAAATGGGGGAGGGGGTGATGTCTGGAATTATCCCCTCCTCAATTTGGCTGTTCCTTTAATGAACAGCCATAGGGGATGACCCATCCCCTCTTCAATTTGCATTATATTTTTGTTTTTATTTTCTTTAATTTTTTTAATTATATATATATATGAATGAGGGGATTCTTTATCACTCAAATAAAGGAGTCTTAGACACCAATTTAGTGTGACCTTAAAAATTGATTATTATTATATATTTGGTGTTTTTTTTCCATATATATATATATATATATATATATGTTTTCCCATGAAAAACACATGGACTATGTAGGGGATCTATGGAGTTGAGAATCTGAGCAATGTTAGGAGGTATTTTCCATCACAAAGCTTGACATTGTAGAGGGAGGAATTCAAGGGCCTTATGCCCTTAACACCAAGGAATTGTGAGTATAAATCACATAGGAGGGTATTGTAGGTCAAAGAAGAATTCAATATCAATTAAATATTCTAAATAACAACACATTCTTTGTTGTTTTGAACATAGTGTCAAGGAGTTAGTGAGTATAAATCACATAGGAGAGTATTGTAGCTCAAAGAAAACTTCAAAGTCAATTAAATATTCTAAATAACA
>JASDQU010752879.1:21277-58662 GCA_032191745.1 Picea mariana | reverse complement strand
CTGCTTCTTCCCCTACACCTCGGTTATTGCAGATGAAAGGACCAATTTGTCCCTTGATTCTCAATTGTTGCTTTTTCTTAAGGGAAACAAAGTGAATATCATTAGAATTCATAATTTGCCTTATATATTCTAATGCGAAAACCCTTACCAGTACATAGCGTGGCAGTTTATAAGGTGCCAACTCGCATCCAAAGACTCTGATTTCTGTGTGATTCTGGCATAAATACCAGTCTCATGTCTGAACGTTGTCGGAGAGATGCAGGATTCTCTGGACTTCATCATTTATTCGTGGCTCAGGCATGCCACGCAACATGCTTACCACAGGGTGGTAAAACTGGTCAATGAACGCTGTGAAGTCATATTTGTTAGAATTGTGTTTCAGGAGAGAAGTCCACGTTGTTACTGGCTGGGGATTCCCGTCGGCGTCCATCTTCTGCATGGAGAAATTGAACCTGTCAGATTGGAAATAGACGAACATGTAAGCCAGAATGGATGAGTACCTAAACATGCCTTCTGTGGTGAAATTGACAAACTGATCATGGATATTATTGGCCACGAAGCTGTTGTAGTCGAACTGCGTGGTTGGTTGTTCGTCATTTGAGAAGATGGATAGAAAACCCAGGATGGGCTCATCTACCCACTGATCAGAATAGTATCCAAGCAGGGCACACACAAAAGAAATAATTTGATTTCCTCTGGTGGAAACATGGAAGAATGATACGGGAGATTGGTGGAAGGGAGTGGAGTGGAAGTAGGAAGAAAAAGCTCGAAAATATGAGCTCTCTGTGGGAACGTGAGTTTCTGGTATAGCTCGGTGAGGATTTCTAAATTAAAGGGGGACAGAGATTCCACTCGGGTAATTTGTAACATCTGGTCGATATCTTCAGGGGTGATGAAGAAAAGAACGTCTCCGGATGAAGAAAGGATGTCTTTCTGGTCGAGGACGTAGTGGGCTCGGCATTGGAGGGCAAACTCGGGGAAATTATGAATCTGGGGGAAGAGATACAGTGGAAAATTAGACTCCCAGAGTCCAATCTCGTCACTCTGGTCTAGGAAAATCTCCCGGAGCCATGACTGGAGATCAGAAAAGTCGAAACTGCATATAGTATCAGCTATTAGGTGATCTTTATCAACCAAAGGAATTTTATCCAGGTCAACCGACGAAGGAAGGAAAGGATTCTCCTCCTCTTCCGATTGTTTCGTCTTTGACACCATTCCAGAGACTGTACCTGGAAAAAACAATACGTTAGTGGGGTCGACGGACTGTAGGTGAAAGTGATGTGGGAGCAATGGAGGAATAAGAGGTTTTTGGCACGACGGATGAATAATGACTGAAAGGGAAAACGGTAGTTTTATTCAAAAGTTGGGGTCGGTTGGGCGCGGGAGATAGGTCAGCAGGATAATGGGTATGTTATCCTGTAATAAATGAACAACGGGGCACTAGGGATGAGGTGGTAGATGAAGGTGGCCAATGTATACGGGTGATGGCATGGAGGCATGTGATTGGAGGTAAAAGTTGTCGAAGGGGGCTGGTCATGAATGGAAAGGGTAAGGCCTGACAACAGGGAATGGTAGCAGTTATGGGATGGGACTCAGACCGGGAGCAAGTGGGACAAGTGGATTCAGTGGAGGGTGACGTCTATGAGTGACGAGCTGTCAGGCAGCATGTGGGTGATAGGACTTCTTGACCAACAGACTTGAGCCACCTGTGACAATGGGCCCACCTGCGGGAAACATTCATTCCGGACCCCCCCCCCTTTGGTTAAAAGCAGGACACTAGGGGGGGTCCGAAATCCATTTTGAACCATAGATCTGTGCAATGGATTTATGGCCGCAGATCTCAGTGCATACTTTAATACCAATTCCGGACCCCCCCCCCCTCCATTAAAGGCAGAACGGAGGGGGGGGTCCAGAATTCAATGTGAACCATCGATCTGAGCGCTCATTTTCAAGCCGTCCAGATCTGGTCCCAAGTTATTATCAATTCCAGACCCCCCCCTCCCTTTGTTAAAGGTAGAACAGAGTGGGGGGTCCGGAATCCAATGTGAGCCATGGATTTGCGCGCACTGTTCCGGACCGTCCAGATCTGCGCAGATATTATTGCCGATTTCGGACCCCCCCCTTTTCCGTTAAAAGAAGAACGGGCGGGGGGTCCGGAATGCTATGAGATTCATTGATTTAATTATCTTGATCTGGACCGTTGAAAAATGTGCGAGGCATAAAGCAGGAGCGGGGTGACATATATTGGGAAAAAACTTAGGATAGGTGTGTTCTATGGGTTTTTCTTCGATTTTTCTCATATACACCACCAAGGGGACATCATTTCAATTACACTTAGGCATTGGAGTCATAGGGTACCATCTTTATCAATCCAGTTTTATTTGGGCAAGGCAGGCCAAGCAGTGAATCTACATTCTAACCTACTTTCACAAGACAAATAACCCAGATTAAACTGTTGGATTAAGGTATTATTTTTCCTAAGGGCTATCTGACCAGGATTAGATGGTCTAATCAGATGTATTCACTAATTCTAACCTAGGGTCTATCTGACCAGGATTAGATGGTCTGATCAGATGTATTCACTAATTCTAACCTAGGGTCTATCTGACCAGGATTAGATGGTCTGATCAGATGTATTCACTAACCTATCAACATTGAAAATTTAAAAGGACTTAGTCATGCTTGAAAGGTATGACTAAGTCACTATTATTGCATGGGGCTTTTTGTTTCAATTCTTTTTTGCCCTCTTTTTCTTTTCTTTTATTTTTCTTTTCTCTTTTTCTTTTTCTTTTTCTTTTTCTTTTCTCTTTTTGCAAAATGAAAAATCAATTTCCAATAGGAACACTAGATACAGATAATATCAATAATATCTAAGTCATAAGTTGATTCCCATAATTTATGGGGTGATAATAGAAGGATAAGAACACTGCCTAGTGTTCTACACATCCCAGGTATGGCCATAAATTTGATTTCTATAAGCAAAATGGAAGATGTTGGGGTAAAAACAATTTTTGAAAAGGGAACTTGCAGAATGGTTCGAGGAGAAATGGTGTTGATGAAGGGAGTTTGGTTTGGAACTCTGTATAAGCTTCTAGGAAGCACTATTAGTGATGGGTGTAATAGCTCCATTGTTCCTGATATTGAAGTTGAAGAAAAAAGAACTCCTACAGTCTTTGGAGAAAAGGTTATGTTGTGGCATCAAAGACTGGGGCATATCGGAAAGAAGGGTCTTCGACTACTACACAGTAAAGGTATGGTTGAAGGTATGTCTAATTGCTCTCTAGATTTTGATTTATGTGAACAATGTCTATATGGGAAGTAGAATCGGGTAAGATTCCCCTTTGGTGCAACGAGGGCAGAAGGAATTTTACAGCTAGTTCACAGTGATTTTTTTGGACCTATGTTGGTCCCATCATTGGGAAAATCTATGTACTATGTCTCATTTATAGATGAATTCTCGAGGAAAACTTGGATATATTTCCTCATGAAGAAATCTGAAGTCTTTGACAGATTTAAAGATTTTAAGGCTCTTTTTGAGATTCAAACAGAGAAACGAATTAAGGTGCAGAGGACAGATAATGGCGGGGAGTTCTGTGGGAATGAATTTAAAGAATTTTTTAAGAAGTGCGGTATAGAAAGGAAGAAGACTACTCCATATACAACTCAGCAGAATGGATTTGCAGAAAGGATGAACAGGACGTTGATGGAAAAAGCAAGGTGCATGCTCAGTGGTGCCAGGATAGGGAAAGAATTCTGGGCAGAGGCAGTGGGTAGTGCATGTTATCTGGTCAACAAATCACCATCATCAGCGTTGGGTGACAAGACTCCACAAGAGGTATGGACTGGTAAGGAACCTTCTCTCACACATCTTAAGGTATTTGGCTGCGATGCATATGTTCATGTTCCAAAGGAAAATAGGAGTAAGATGGATAGGAAGGCTGAAAAATGTATCTTTATTGGATATAAAGATGGTCTCAAAGTTTATAAGCTTTGGAACCCAGAAACTAAGAAGGTAGTCTATAGCCGAGATGTGGTATTTAGAGAAATGAAGGATGTTGTTAAACAGGAAGTCTTACCAAGTAAGGAATAACCAGAGAAGATAGAGTTTGATTTAAAGTATGATGAAGCAAACTCTACAGAAGAACATGGATCAGAAGAAGAAGATCCTCATACTCTGGTATTGAGGAGATCAGATTAAGAAAGAAGGCTACCGGAAAGGTATAGTCCATCTGATTTTCGTTCAAATTTTTCTTTGTCTATTACTGATGATGACCCTAGAACTGTCATGGAGGCAGTGGATTCAGAGGATGGAAATCTCTGGAAAAGGGCCATGGAAGAAGAAATGGCATCTTTGGATAAGAATGAGGCTTGGGATATAGTGGAGTTGCCAACTGGAAGAAAGCCCATTGGCAGCAAATGGGTATTTAAAAAGAAGTTGAATGCAGAAGGAAAAGTGGAGAAATACAAAGCTCTATTAGTAGCAAAGGGTTATTCCCAGGTTGAGGGAATTGATTTTGGTGAGATTTTTTCTTCTGTTGCCAAGTTAACCTCTATAAGATTTTTGTTATCTGTTATTGTTGCATTTGATTTTGAAATAGAATAGATGGATGTGAAGACAACATTCCTGCATGGGGTTTTGGAAGAAGAAATCTTTATGAAGCAACTAGAAGGTTATGCTGTGAAAGGAAAGAAGGAGTTGGTATGCAAGTTGAAAAAGTCCCTATATGGTTTAAAACAATCACTAAGGATGTGGTATCAAAAATTTGATACTTATATGCTGGGACTTGGCTTCATAAGAAGCAAAGAGGATCATTGTGTGTATTTTAAATTAATTGGTGATCATTTGATTTATTTGGTCTTGTATGTGGATGACATGTTGCTGATAGGAAAAAACAAGGAGATTATCCAAGATGTGAAAACTCAGTTGTCCTCTAAATTCGACATGAAAGATCTTTGTGCTTCCAATTTCATTTTGGGCATGGAAATTAAAAGAGATCGAAAAAAGAGGAAACTCTGGTTAAATTAGAGAAAATATGTCGAGACAATATTGTAGAGGTTTAATATGCAGGAATGTAAGCCGGTCAAGGTTCCTATTCCTGTTGGTGTAAAGTTATATGTGGATCAGTGTCCCAAGACAAATGAAGAAAAGGAGGACATGTCTCATGTTCCATATGCAAGTGCAGTTTGCAGTTTGATGTATGCAATGGTCTGTACTAGACCAGACATTGCACATGCAGTGGGATTTTTGAGCAGGTATATGTCAAAACCAGGGAAGGAGCATTGGACAATAGTAAAAATGGTTTTTAGGTATTTGTGTGGCACTACTAGCTATGGATTGTGCTACGAAAGAAGACCGGGACTGGATAGAGTGGTCGATATACATGGCTTTGTGGATGCAGACTAGGTTGGAGATTTGGATCGTAGGAGATCTACAAGCGGGTATGTGTTTAACCTGTTTGGAGGAGCAATAAGTTGGATGAGCAAAAGACAGGTTGTAGTGGCACTTTCAACTACAAAATTTGAATACATGGCAGCCACTCATGCAAGTAAAGAAGCAATATGGTTACAAATATTGTGTTCAAGTATTGGGTTGGTACAAGAAGCTATAAGGATAGAGTGTGACAGTGAGAGTGCGATTTTCTTGATGAAGATCCATGTTTATCATTCAAAGACAAAGCACATTGATGTTCAATATCACTTTGTGAGAGATATGACTGAAGAAACGAAAGTATCACTGATGAAGGTGGACACTTTGAAGAATGTTGCATATTCATTAAAAAAATCTGTGAGCACTGAGAAGTTCTCTTGGTGTAGAGGATCCATGGGCATTACTGCCCTGGATTGTTGACTATGTAACCCTGTAACCCCCTGTGTGCAAAGAAAACAACAAGTGGGAGAATGTTGGGTATGTGTTATATTCTTTGCATGAGTAGTAGCGTTTGAGTGTCTGTGCCAGGCACGCAGGGGGGTTAGAGTGGGGGGCGCTAGGCCCCCCGCACGGGGGTTCGAGGGCAGCGCCCCAGAAAAAAAAATTCACACCGGGACGACATATTTCCAGGACGACATATTACCGGGACGACATATTTTCGGGACCACATGATATTTAGGTGGTTTTTCGGCACATGGTTTTTTGCCGATGGTTTTTCTATTTTTGGTTACGGAATTAGGGTTTTGGACTAATCCAAGTCATTGTGTTAGGGTTTTGGATGTTGTTGGCTCCTATATGTATATTGTATTGTAAACAATGTAACACAATGGATGAATATAATATATGTTGGTTTTCCCAGTTTGGGTTTCCAGGTGAAAAAACTCTGTGTAATGTTTGTATTTGTCATTGTATCTTTTCTGTTCTTTTCTAAATATCATTTTGCAGTAGATATTGTACAAGGTTAGAATTTACACACTCATGGTGCCTCTAAAGCTCCACCACCTTGTCCTCTCTCAAGAGGAGGTGCCCTACTAGCTAAGGGTCCGTCAGTTCCTAGGGGCAGTTGCCTAGTCATAGCCGCCCTCGCTACAGCTACTTTGTGGATCAGGGTCCATGACTCCGCTGGAAGGCCCACACACTGCTCCAAAACTCCCTTGTCCTAGATATGCACCCACATACCCTCGAGCACTCCTTGTAGTACCGCCTCCAATTGGCAGTGAAAATCCTCAAACTCTCCCTCGGCCCCCGCCGGAGGAGCATGTGACGGACCTGCACCCGGATCATCCAAAATGGTTTCTCCTTCCTACTCTCTCCTCATATGTTGGACCCACGCCAACCTCATCCTGTCATCATATNAGATATGCACCCACATACCCTCGAGCACTCCTTGTAGTACCGCCTCCAATTGGCAGTGAAAATCCTCAAACTCTCCCTCGGCCCCCGCCGGAGGAGCATGTGACGGACCTGCACCCGGATCATCCAAAATGGTTTCTCCTTCCTACTCTCTCCTCATATGTTGGACCCATGCCAACCTCATCCTGTCATCATATCTCCCCTGCCCGCGGCTCTCCTCGCAGTGGTCTCATAGGCCCCTGACAAGCCGACACTCTAACCAACTCAACCTCACGTCTGCGAGGTGCCACATCTGCACACACAACAAAAAAGTGATAGAATAAGCATCAATCTATACATAAAGAACATGATATACTATCTAAAGATCAAAACATCAAATATAACACCATAATTCTACGGTTGAACACCTCTCCAGGCGGTAGCACCATATTTGGATCCTCCTTGAAGTCCACCCCACTATACGGGTATCGGAGTATGATCTATGGCATCTGATGCCACACCCATGTAGCCTTGGCCGTAAAGTAATATCCACCCTCCCCACCCCCATGACGAACACAAATTGTCACCCACCACCTCAGTCGTGGCTCGCGCACACCAAGTGCATCCAATAGCACTCTATGGTGCAACATGGGAACCCTCTCTAAAAACCATGCTACCAACATGGACCGAAAAGAAAACTCACCGGAGTCAGTAGCTTGACACCTATTGAGCTACCCCACCATATTGGCATGTAGCATCAAGCCCCAGGAAAAATTCTCACCCCCTAATGCCCTCTCCATAATATGCAGCTGACCACCACTAATCCGTTGAGTCGCGAGAGACCCATAGACTCTCACAATCATTGATGCCACACAATGGTGCACTAGAGCGTCCATCGCCCTAATACTCACCACCGACCCTGACATGAAGTCCTCTCCCCAACAATAAGTCTGGGCTAGGTCATCCAAATGACCATCTCTGGGTAACACAGGCTTGACAAGTAACAGGGTTCCCCAAAAAGGGAGTCCCGTAAAAAAATATACATCCTCTATAGCAGAGAATTCCATATGCTCCCCTCAAACAATGAAACACTGCAAATCTAGACTCCACATTGAAATCAAGAATTGCAGCAGGTACTCATGTGACCGAACTAGTGAGCACTCAAAAAACTTCAGCAGCCCACAGGCTGCCAAAGCACCATGTACAATCGGCTCCTCATCTCTCACCACCTCTCTCAGGAGTGCCTAGTCCCTCTCCCTCCAATGGATCAACATCATCAACTGGTCACCTTCATCCACACATACAATATTTGATCAGCCATCACAACTCATAAAAACACCAAAATCTCCAAAAAAGATAATTTTTTGCACCCTTCATCTTTGTCTCTAAGGCACGACATTTTTCCCCATAGGTGCACACATATGCGCACCTGTTCATCCCACAATGTCACACTCATGTGCAACTATTGGCAATATAGGGGTGCACACTTGCGCCCCTGTCACACACACATACGTGCCTCCTAGTGCACCTGTTTTCTACACAGTTGCACACACCTGCGCACCTGTTAGGAACATAGTCGCGCATGAATGCATTGTTGTGATTTGAACAGGCACGCATTCCATGCGCGCCTATTTTCCCCATTTGGGTGCCCCCTATTCACATCTCTCCCAATTACAGCCACACACTCATGCATGCGAAACATTCGATCACCCATGCACTGGGGGGCCCACCCTCACAAAACCCCCATGTACAACCATCCGTACAAGCCTTGCCCAAAAATGAAACCCTAACTATTGTGCAGGAGGATACGACTACTAACCTGATACTCGATGATCCTAAATCGATTGGCTCAATCTCTCAGAATCTCCAAATCTCTCCTCAAACCTCTCGTCAATCCACTATGACAACAGGTACAAATGAGGTGGCTATGTCGGCTCTACAACTATATATAGTCCCCTTTTCCAAACTTCCATACTCAATTCTGGGAGCTCCGAGCATCTGTTTTCTAATCTATCTTCAACAACGGGACCAGGATCCCTCCACCTACATAGTCACATTCCTTGGGCCACCATCCATCATTTTCCCCCAGGGAGCATTTTTCTCACATCACGCTCAGGTACGGATGCTCATGTTAAAAATTCTCAAATAACTGTTATATATTATTTACTTTCAGATATCATTCATGGTGGGTATTTGGTTTTTTATGCATGCAGGTACTTGGTCACCACTCACCAAAATGGCCCTTTCAGGTATATGATCGCTACTGGCATGTACTCATTCCCTCTAAATAAAAATTGCATATCCCAATCACACCCTCCAATATTTTCCTCTAGGGTCCCCCCATCTGGCTCTGCAGTACTCACACCTTCGCTGCATTTCAGTACTGTCAACCGGTAGCACTCTCTCCCATGTGAGTTTCCCCCATCGTAGTCTTCTCTGGAACATTAACACTCATGTTGTTTTCACCCCCTAGGTATGGCACTTTGACACTCATGTTGTTTTCCCGAGAATCAGTCACATGCTCCTTCTCCTCATTTTGGTAACTTCCCCATAATGGAATTCTGCATAATCTCGTCATGGTTCACATTTGACTGCACCTTCGCAGTATCATTATCCCTCCATCTCATTCACCATCAGTTTTCCCATCTGCAGATTGTCCTCCATTCATTTTACCTAATACAGAAGCCCACCTATGGGGCCCCCACCCTCCACCTGTTTTCCAAGAAACTTGCGCCCTCACAGGCCAAGCCATATTGCACTGGGGCACTCGTTTCTGTATCTGTACATTTCTCCCAACTTATTATTTATTTATTTGGTAATTGTACAAAGCCTTTGTTTCTAGCCTTTACCTAGCTTTTTGTCGTCACCTTTGGCAACCTTCATTTATTGGAAAAAGCAACCCATGTCACCCATGGTTAGGGCATTCATTATCTTCTACTCCTGTTGACATCGTCCATAAACCTTGATTATCCCATAGTCCATGTACCCATGATCTCCGAGTTTGTCCAGTCGTGGCTATGGCACAATTTAACCTCAGTCTAGTCATCCCCCTGATGCTAGATTCAGTTGCACGGTTGTTGCCATTTATCCTTCACAAATATCCCCAACCAAGGGAAGTATTGAGTCTCCCTGTATTTTGACTACGTCCATGTTCCTCATTAATTCCTAATTTTATCCTGTGGATTTCATGAAGCCCTTTACTTCTTAGAGTCGTGTCTCCCTTTCTGTCGACATTAGCACAGTTTCCAGAAGGGCGACAGTATCTTGGCTCTCATTACCTTTATAATGAGGAGTCTCAGACGGATTAGAGAGACCCATCATTTCTCTCTGTTGTCATTGACCCCCACAACATTCGACTTCAACACTTTATCATGTTGCAGTGGGTCTTACTTTGCGACTATTGCAGTTGTTTTTATATTTTCCAAAGACCTCTTAAATTTGATAGGCTACCAATGCTTGTGTATCATCGACACTTCTTACAGGTGTCATCACCTCTTTTCAAATTTTTTTCACCATCAGAATTGTCCTCTACCATTATCAAACCACCCCAGAGGGCGCTGCAGTTATCTACCTCAACCTAAAGCTTTAGTTCCTATTTAACACATTTTGATTTACATGACATGAGCATGGGGCTTGCCCACCTCGTTTGTACACAGTTTTATTTTTCCACACCTTGTGAAAGGTTTGGGTCCTACAAGTTCCCCTCTCCGTCCAATGGGTCACTCTTACAATTCCCCTCAACACTCTTTCTTTCAAAAGTACTCTTAGTAGAAGAAACATTGATGTATTTCGGCTATATGTATGCTCCTAACCTCACACATCAGGGGGCATCTGTTATCATTGAAATTTCGTCCGCAAATGGTTACCAGAATCCAGCATCCCCAAACACCCATTAGTTCATCCATGGCCTGAAAAATGCATTTCCAAAGGGCATAAAACTGTACAAATTGTTATAAAATCAACATGTGCTAAGGATACAAAGGAAGCGCGTTCATGTCCAACAGTCGAAAAACTTTGGAAAAGCACACATGCGCCCGATGCACGACTGTGAACGCAAAAAGCCGCGCACACCTTAGAATGACACATTTATGATTTTGGTCAGCCTTCCACCCACTTTTGGTTCATCTCCCAAGTCGATTTGACACCCAAATCCAAGTTGAATCTGAGTGTGAGGTTGGTCAAAGACCTAAGGGTTCCCTAAAGAGCCCCTTGTTCACACTAAATACTGGTTGAATAATGCCTCAAAGATTTTCTATAAAAAGAGGCCATGGGTGCACTATATTTTCAAGGAATTCATTTGTATTGTTATGTTGCCTATATTCTCTTAGAGTAACCTCTTTCCTCACTAGATCATACAAGCACCATTTCATTTAGCCATTCACATCATCTCTTGAGTGAATGAGTTTTGGATTTCTTCACCATTTCCTTATAGTTTTCTACTTGTAAGAAGAGTTCAATCATTGGGGTTTCAAAATACCTCCTTTGGAGTAAGAGGGGACCCATAAGTCTCCCTTTGTCTTTGGTGTTTTCCCACTAATACAACTTATCCATTGGTGGTATGCATGCTGTTTATTTTTTGTTCTAATTCCCTTATGCACTCTAGTTTAGTTTCTTTTATTTTTATTAGTTTAGTTATTTATTTATTTCTTATGCTTGATGTTTCTAACTCTTTCACTCACTATTGTCTTGTCCATATAACCCAAATAGACTTGTAAGTGTCCTTATTTTTTTCATTTAGGTGACAAAAGGGACACAACACTTGTGATTTTCCATAGGCACCAAACTGCATACCATTTTCCTGCAAGACTTAATCTTGCATACTGCCAACAAATTGTTAGTATTTTTTGTACATCATAATTCAACATGTAAAACACCTTATGCAATGATCTTAAAATTGCCTGTACCTAGAAATTCAATCAAAATTACCAAACAATTTAACCAAATAGAATGACTCATCAGTCTATGAATATGCATGTTCATAATTAATAACAGTAAGTTTATTATTTCAATTTTCTGAACATAAAATTTCCTGTAGTCTCTATTCCTGTGATTACCTGGCTTGCAACTTTCCTGTTGCAATGTTTAATAGTTCCTGAAATGTTCTCAACTTCATGAGTTAGAAATATTTCAGCCATTAGTATAATTATTTCCATGCCAAAAACATATATACATGCACTCACAAAATGCATTCAGAAAAGTGAATTTAAGTATACAATTCCATCGTGTATGAGTGAAACTCTGCCCCTTACTAGACATGAGTACAACTCTCAATGCCTATTTATTCAATGCACCCTTGTATTGATTTACATAATTATCTTTATCTCAGTCATGTATCTCACCATCCGTAAGTTGGAATTATAGCCAATGTGTTGACACATTCTCCACACACTTCCTTTTGTTTTCCCAATTAATTGGATGCCTTCCTTTTCGACCCGAACACTACACCAAGAATATAATTATGTCGTGTTTATTAGTGTTAGCAAAAAGGTTACAGTCCAAGTTTTATTTAAAGGTAGGAAGCAATTAGTACCTGTGTGGCTCATAACCTTTCCATATCTTTACCTTGCCATATCCAACCAGGTCCTAGTCTCATACATGACTAGCTTACTGGCATTCATTCCTATAACAAGTTCTTATCTTTTAATTCTTTGGTTATTACCCCATAACCAAATTAACATGGCATTCTACTATGTCAGTGTGTGCATTCAAAAGATAAAAAGATTTGAATTAATACAGGCCTCCATCCTTTACCACATCCAGTGGTATGCATTCAATAATATAACCCTGTGATTTTATAAAATGACTCTAGCTAAGCAAATTCTTACCTAAATTTCCTTTCAGCAATTATGCAAAAAGACTAATAAAACTCATACCTGCATGAATGCCATTAATAAATTTTATACTACATGAAATTCTGATGACAGTAGAAGCTTTCATGCTTCTTTTATCAAACTTATAACCAACACTTCAGCTCTCTGTTGATTCACTTGTTATGCAACAAGATCACCAACAACACTTTCAAACATGGAAGAATTATTTCCTCTGGCTAACCCAACAAGCCATAACATACTTGTTGCCATAGAAATTGCAGCAACTTCTTTCTCCCTATAAAACTTTTTTCTTGCTGATCCCGGAAATATTCAATTCTTCTCAGATTCCTGAATCTTCTTGTGCTCTCATTGTAGTCACTGTACATGACTATTTTTTTCCTAAGCACTTTCTAGCCAAATCACTCTTGGTTKCCTTTACATTTATAGTCCCAAACTAAGATGATATTAACCTTCATCTTTTGTTAATTTCTTGGGTCCAACTAACCCAATCTCGTACTTGGATGAATCAAATTCTACACCAAGATGTTTTATAGAATCTGGATTCTTCAACATCTAGTTACTCTTCAGGACTRAACTTATTTTACCTTACCATCATAGATTCAAGTGATACCTCCAACCTCTTGGGTTGTCACTCATGGATCTATGGTTATTCATCGTTATATATGGAGTATGTCTCCGGAATTAACCTGGTTATGATCCCATAACCAATCATAGCATAAAATGAAACTGACATTTTATCTAAGTGCATTCTAGCATCAACAACACTTACACACTCTAGGCCTTCGGCCATTACATATCAATTTAAATACTGAAAATTAACTGAGGGAATCCTTACCTCAATCCCCTTCAACATGTATGAATCAACAGAAGCTAAATTCATACCTTCCTGGTTGTTACCAACCTACATTTTGTTGTCGGATCAACTGATATTAGTAGAAGCCCATAGACTTCCCCCTTCATCATTTTGATCACCATTCCTGCCATCCTCATGGGTCTTCACCTCGATCGAAATTATAAGCAACAACAACATCCACATACCACGGGTTATTCCTGCGTGCTTCCAAAACTCCAAGTTTTAGGCGCTAGTCCCTTTTTCATTAGCCCTTTCCTTCTTAAGACCATGAGCTATGACCTCATGGAAAATTGTGATTGAGGGCATGGGAAAGAGTGGTTTTAGGTCAACTCACTTTTCGCCCCACAATTCACCTCTAGATGTCGTGTATGCCTTCGGAGATATCGTGGTATAAATTGCAGCCCGCTCTCAGACTTTTAAAATCTGAGCAAGTTTTGGCCCCACAATCCAGCTCATCCATCGATCTCTCACTTTCTGCGATGATCCATGACCAATGGCTTCTATCTATCCTCCTTTACTATCTTTCACATGCCTTCCCAGATGTCCATGATATGTCGGCACATAGCTCTCTTCCTAACCAATGGCTATAATTGATTATGGCTTTCCGGTCTTTGGGAGTTTCAACTCTCAACTCTTGCTCCCTCCTCAGTAGTTATCTTCCGAAGTGGAAGATCTACTAACACCTGTCATTACAGATGTGCAGCTATGATTTCCTCCACGAATCTGGCCTTCGAGAGTTTCAATTCTCGACCTCTTGTTTCTTCTTGAGATATTTCTTCAAAATGGAAGATCTTCTGCCACACATCCTTCTAAATCGATGGCTCTTCTCCCACTTCGATACTTTAGTCTTTTCAACCAGATCAATGGTCCTCTGGTTCCCTTCTCAACCAACGATCGAGATCTCCTTTAGGACTTCGGTGCTTTCACCCTCTACTTTCCTCCAGAGTGCTCTGTACCTTGAGTTCCATATCTAGCACCACAGGTCCACTTTCATATCAATGGTTGTCCAACAGAGTGAGTCTTTGTCTTCCATGTGTCTCCTCGCAGATCAATGATCCATGTTCCTTCCTTTGGATCAACGACCCTTAGAAATTTCGGGATTTGGCACTTTGGAACATTCTTAAACACAACTTCACAAAAACCTCGGAGTACGATTCCCTGAAGTTCATGATCTGGTGACATATGTCCAACCCAAATCAATGGCTCCCAGCTGCTTCAGCTATTCGGGCTTCGACAATTTCATATCTTCCCCAACCACAAATTTCTAAAGTGTTTCTCTCCAGAGTTATGGATCTTTTTCCACCTGTCAGCCTTGATTATGGATGGTCCCAAATCACTTCGGGACTTTGGCAAGTCCACTCTCCTATGCACACAAGGGTTAAGTCTCGTGCACTTACCTCTGAATCCAAGGGTTGTTGATCCTTCACGCTCATATCCAACGGATGGGATTTTTTCCTCTCCTTTTCACTTCCTTTGTTTTGTTGGATGCTGATCTAATGGTCCAAGATCCTCCTTACAGGTAACCTTGGGCTGTGACCTCACACAAACACCTGATTGCAGGCATGCTCAAAGGTGGTTTGATACCAAACTACTTTTCATCCCGTAATTCACCTTGAGCCTACATGCATCCGTTATCCAAAACCATGGTTTGGATTGCGGCCTACCCTCGACTTCGTAAAGCTCGAGCACCTTCTATCCCCACAATGCAAGGTGACTATCGATCTCATAATCTTGACGATGCTTCTAAACAGACGACTAAGATCTACCTCCAACTATTCAGATCTCTTCTGACTTAGAATATTTTCTAAGTATTCAAAGGCTTCGACCTTTTCTCCTCCTTCGAGCCTGTCTATCGGGTCTCATCTCCACTCATGTAAGTGTTATCTCTTATGAGATTTAGGACTTAGAATGAGTACATCTCCCATGCACTCCTTATGTTATCTCTTCTGATATTTTTGAGTTACTCAGTCTCCTAAGGGTCTCGGCCCTTCTATTTCCTTTCAAAGGAAAACTTCGTGCCCTCTTGACAAACTTCTGCTCAAAGCACACCTTGTTGAGTGTTTTCTATAGAGTGTTCAACAACTCTATGAGTATATTCCTTTGATACTCTTCTCCCTAAAATTGAAAAAGAGTTCTCTCTATGCACACTTTGTTATCAGACTAATCGGTAGGTGCGTACACTAACAGATCTCCCTAGACCCACCTGGATCTAGAACAAAACAGGACAGGACATGACTCGTTCCCTAAGTTTTGACCATTGAATTAGCTAAAGGGAAGGAACAAGTAACATACCTTTGTCTCACTTTCTAGGGTCTCTGTTGCTCCCGCTTCACTCCGGTGCTCTCGTGAGGTCAAGACCAAGACAACACAAACCAACCAAAGTGAAGATAGAAAAATATATTCAATTGTCAACTTATGTGTATGATCAAGGAATTACACAATAAAGTGAGAATAGCTTTATGGTAAAGGGACATGCCACTGTATCATATTAATGAAAGTAGAATATTACAATCTGATTGCCTTGATGTCGCAAGCTCCCTTTCGGTGGCTCTTGGCTCCAACACACACACTTGCTCAATCCTTGTATGAAGAAGATCAAATCCTCTTGATAGACTTGCTAGAGTCTCCAAGCTCCTGTTCAATCTAGGTCCTTCACACAATTATTTCACCAATTATCCAATGAATCTTGCTTAACCTTTTCCATGAGAATTCCATCAATATATAGGAGAGAATGAGATGGTTACTTAGATAAGAATGATCCCACAATATCAGGGAATACAGTACAATAATAACCATTTGAATGCCAACCCATTCTTCTAGAATATTCCCTTCTAGAAACATCGAGAATCCATCTTTTTCCAAGATTTAGGATGAGTTCACACCCTAGCTATTCAGCACACTGCGAGAATTTCGCACCCTAGCTTAAGGCGGCCTGCGAGAATGGGTCATTCTCGCACCCTAATATATTAGCAGCCTGTGAACTCTCTTCAAAAGTATGTTTTCTGGGAAGAGATGAATGTCTATTTTCTTAGGAGAAAGTTCTTATGAGGAGCCTGAGTACACCATCATCAATACACCATCATGATGACCAAAATCATGGGTAAAAGAATGTCCCCCAAAGTATGAGGCTAGAATCAGTGGCAGTCGAAAGAATTTGTAAGCTACATGTGTGTGTCGGAAACTAGGAGCGCACCTAATCAGAAACCTGTGAACAACAAAGCATCTGCAGAATATCATATATATTAATTTTGAGGTAGGCATTCCCATACTCAAGTCATAGACGAATGACATTGTAGACATAGGTCATGGCCACCAATCATACACTGTGGATCCATGCCATCAAAATATAGCATAGCCACTAGGAATACATTGTGGATCTATGCGAGAAAATTCAAATTAAGATGACATAGACACGAGACATACACAGTGGATCTATGTGTCGCAGATTATACATATTCCATCACAACCTGGACAAAGAGATGATATCTAGGGTCTTCAATCTCGTCGCCCAAAAGTACGAATCTAACCATGTGATTACATGTGTCGAAGTTGAACATGGTAGAAACCACTTGATTACCGATCATTGATGAAACCGTTAACAAGTGCGAGGGAAATCACCATTGATGTCAATGACTCCCAAGGTACTCTAGTACAATCCTTCGCATGTGAATGAATGAGTTGAATTCGAACATTTGACGGAATCTTTCGATTAGGGTCGATGATGTAAACCCACTGTCGAAAGCGAGGAAACCTGCCATTGAGGCATACAAGTTCCAAGGTACCAAGGAATTTCTAAGTCTTGTTTCCGGATAATGAGATGAAGTCGACGGAACAAAACTTGTCACAGGAGGGCCTTGATGTATCCCCCATCAATGACACGAAATGAGTAACAGATTTTGAAGGTGAAACAGAGTATGATGTAAGTTGAACTGGACACAGGGAAGGCCGACACGAAGAGAATGGACAATTGCAGATGGCTGACTCAATAGAGGTTTCAGATGAACTTCTCTTGAACATATGAATGACGTGACCAGTGATTTGGAAGCATTGACTCAAAGACGACATAGGGAATGACCTTGTAGAAAATCAAATGAGAGACACATGGATTTCCCAAACTGGCTTCAAATAATGAATAGGGAGTGTCATGTTCAAGAGTGACACTTACTGCCAATTAATATGAAGATGATAACATATCCCTTTCCCAAATTCCCCCCCACCATTTCTGGTGAGTACCTCTTTATTTTTACGCAAGCTTGAGGAGGATAACATATGCTTTTTTATTATAAGCTTATCCTTTGGATAAGTCCTTCGGAGTATGTTTAACGAACCCTAAGAAGGAGTGGTTCAGTCCCATTACGGGTCTATCGATGTTTGTTTAACGAGTCCAAAGATAGAAAACTCAAAGGTTTTTCATGATTATAGAGTTTGGAAAACACTTAAAAGAGAATTCTCTCAATTCATTTTTCGTAAAATAGTCTTACGAGACTGAAAAAGAGATAAATTATCGCCCACCAGATGTTGTCTTCGAATACTTTATCGAGCGTGAAAATAGCAATATCGCTCAGCTATCTTTTCATGTTTAGAGAGTCTGAAAAGAGCTTAAAGAGGACTCCATGGGGGTTCATTTTTCGTATAACCTTGTTGAGCCTGAAAAAGTGATAAAATTATGCTCAACCGCGTTCTCATGTATTTTCGAGCATGAGAACGGACAAAGACCCAGCTCGAGGTTTTATACAAAAACCATGAAAAACAATCAAAACATGCGATGGAAAAAGAAAAATTATGTCTGCATCCCTATATATGAACATCGGAATCATTACGCCTGCAAAAGTTACACTCAAAAGGGCATTAGGGTTTAGATTTTAATAAATAAACAATTATTAAAAATTAAATAACATGGTAAAATTCAATATAAAGAAATAAAACTCTTTTTACCATATCATTTTCACATTTCACTATTTGAACACAAAAACCCCTCTTTTTACCCTTGAAGTTCGGTGCCAAATTGCGGGAGTTACGAGCATCCATTCAACGAGCCGTCAGTGACAGTGAGGTAGGCTCTTTGTCCTCTACTCTCTCATGGTTTTATTTTGCATTTTCATTGGTAAAAGACTCATTTTTTAGTTGGTTTTCTGAGCCCTACTTGCGCTCAGCCATTCTCGCAGGTGGGCTACACGAGACCTGTGAGAATGTGTCATTCTCAGAGGTGATTCCACAGCAGCCTGCAAGGTTCTCGCACTGTGCCTAAAGGGAACCTGCGAGAACCACAAAGCATACAAGTTTTTTTTAAATTTGCTCAATGAAAAAGAACCAATTCATGAATAGAGTTACTAATCCTCTTCTTGTGCTTCTTATGCAGGTAGTTGGCCATCAAAATGGTTCTTGAATGGCGTGAAAGGGAGCACGAAGAAGACAATTCCATTGCCGGAAATCATCCACCCACTATTGCTGCTTTGAGAAACTGTGGCCTTCTGAAGTACTTTCGTATCTCGGGCATGAGGGCCCAGATCAGGTTATTAGAGTACCTTGTGCATATGTGGGATCCCGATCAGTAGGTATTCCATGTAGGGGTCCACACACTGTCCTTAGATATTGAGGACACTTACTTCTTGACTGGACTGTCACAGCGTGGGTACCACGTGAGCCTGACTGGTAGCAGAGGTGGTGGGTTGCCCATGAGTGAGTACTGTCGCATACACTGTGTTCCTGAGGCAGAGAGGAAGAAAGGAAAAGTAGATATTTGGGGGGTACGGGATTTGACCCTCCATACTATCTTGCTTACCATAGCTCGAATGGTTGGCAGCTCCACTCCTCACATGGCACTACACACTTACTTCTAGTATGCTATAGAGTGTATTGAACCTCGAGTTTTTAACTGGGTAGATGCTATGCTTCGTAGTATGAAAAAGCAGTTAACCAAATGCAGACTAGGCGACCTGAAGCAATTCAGGTATGGATCTTTGTTGGTGTCCTTCTTTCTCGAAAGGGTTCCATTACTGAGGCTGCAAGTTGATTGGAATTTTTTGACTCCTATAGATCTAAGAATTCTGAGATGGTGTCAGCTCATGGACCAGCATGTAGCTGGACCAATTATCAAGTATGATGATACTTTCTTCAACTGGTTGCGACCAAAGATGTTGATGGTCGATGATTACGCTTATGTCAGGTTGGATTTCCTAGGAGATCAGGACTTAGTCCTACCGGAGGACACACAGTGGGGGGAACTTGGTAATACGTACACACATTTTTTCTTTTTAAATGTTTTTGTGTATTTTGATCATATGTAAATATTTTTTATATGTTCATCCAAATACTAAATACAAAATTTGTTGTTGATGACATAGATGTGGGACCTTACCGACCTCCTGGTACTTCTCCCATTCAGTGACGAGGAGAGGTGGAGCCAGTGCCATAATGGGACACCGATGATTATCGAGCAGTGGAACAAAACCTAGAGGGTTTGACAACAGATATTCCAGACATGCCTCTTGGAGAGGTTCCACGACGCGATCAACGTCATACAATAGGAGTGTCAGAGTCCATGGGTAGACTACTCCATAGGGTTTCTTGGGAAGTCGTGTGTTACTATGAACGTCATCCATGACATCACTTTGTAGAAGCTATGAGCTTCAGATTTTGACATTTTGGTCTTCGGAAAAAACCTTTTGTAAAAAACTCTTTTGATCGTTATATATACAGACGTCTTCTACTGGTTTATCTTGTGTTGTAAAAATTAATGTGATTGATTTATAAATGGTCCAAATATTTGTCTAATACATAGTTAGCCAATGCATCAATTAATGTATTTAGACATCTAGGAATATGTTGATATTCAATATAATCAAAATAACGTTCCAAGAGGCGAATTCGCAAATATACCCATAATAAAGTAGGACTTCGAATAGTATAGACATTACTTAGCTATAGTACTACAAGTTGTGAATCGAGTCGCACAACCAAATGACGAATTTCGAGCGAGATAGCATCAACCAATAATTCGATAACGGCGTTATACTCTGCAATATTGTTGGTCGCACGGTCGAGACACACACCTCGTAAGGAGACAAGTTTGTTTGTAGGGGCGTAGATTGCCCATGCAGCGGAAGCAAGGTTTTGAGTACTACGGCTAGCGCCATCATCGAAGCCAATGTAGGGTAGAAAAGACTCTGACATCTAGAAATCAAACACAACGTTACATGAGGGTAGAGACCAGATAACGACAAAAGCAAGATATAGTAACACACAAGAAGTATGATACATTAAAAATACAAGTACTCGTGCACAGATGATTTTATGCATAGTACTTATTCAAGTACAACCCATTCCTGGGTTCACTCAAAGGGATACCATCGTAATCTACTAACTCATAAGCTCCTTTTTCCAAAATTCATTGAACGATATAAGGACCTTGCCACATAGCTTCAAATTTTCCAGCTCCTACCATATCTCGATCTTGTTCATAGAGGAGAACAAGATCTCCTTCTAAGAAAATGTGAGGGTTGACATGTTTGTCGTATTGGGCCTTGACACATTTTTTCTGAGCTTCTATGACTAGGGTGGCATCGCGTCGAGTTTCGTCTAATTGCATAAGATACAATAGACATTCTTCCTCAGCAGAAGTGTTGGGTAGGAGTTCAACAACTAGTTTTAAAGAGGGTATCTTGCATTCAATCGAGAGAATGGCTTCCATACCATAGACTAACTAGAAAGGTGTAAACCCAGTAGCGGACTTGACGGATGTCCGGTAAGCCCACAATGCTGAAAACAACATTGTGTGCAACCTTGTTTTGTGAATCCCTATCATTTGTCGGAGCATAGTTATGAGAACTTTGTTAATTGCTTCGACTTGGCCATTGGCTTGTGGGTAATAGGGAGATGAGTTTTCATGGCGAAGACCCAACTTTTCAGTAAGTTCAGACATCATGAAGTTTCGAAAGTGGCTACTGTGATCAGTGACGATAGCCCAGGGAACACCAAAACAAGCTATGATGTGATTAAAAATGAATAATGTTGCGGTCTTTCTAGTGTTGTCAAATGTCGGCATTGCCTCGGCCCATTTCGTAAAGTAATCGATGACTACAATAATGTACCCATGCCCCTCGGGCGAGTGAGGGTGACATGTCATGAAATTGATGCCCCATTTTGAAAAGGGACCAACTGAGACCACAGGGTGAAGAGGAGTGGGATGAGACCGTATCTTGTTATTATAGGTCTGGAAAGCATGGCATTTTTGAATGGCGATGAGGCAGTCCTTAAATAAAGATGGCCAAAAATACCCTGTGCATAGGATCTTCTGGGTAGTAGCATACCCAGACATATGACCACCACAGGCTCCAGAATGGCAGTCATTCAGAGCTCTCTCGACCTCGTCGAATGTGAGGCAGCGTCTAAAAATGGAGTCAAACCCATGACGATAAAGAGCATCCCCGAGGATAATATATTGACAATCTTGATAGTGTATTCGAAGTCGCTCAGTATTGGACAAAGTCGGTTGGAAAGTCTGGGTTTGGAGATATATAATGATATTGCCATACCAAAGATCATCGGTGCTAATAAGGAAAAGACATTCATCGGGTAATGAATCAACTGCTACATTTTCCATTTCAGAATAGGAAAAGTCACATATCAACTCAGTAAACACTAAGGACTTCTTAGACTTGGCATGTTCGAATTCCAAGTCAAATTCCTGGAGTATCACAATCCATTTGGAGTATTTTCCCCCCAGCAATTGACGTGTGAGAATGTGCTGCATAGGGTTGTAGTTAGAAATCAATATAGTCTTGCGTGAGAGGATATAGTTTCGTAAGCATTGGACAGCTTGAACGACAGCCAAGGCTAGTTTTTCAACATGTAAATACTTGATTTCGGTAGGTGTTAGACTTCGACTCAAGTAGTAGATCACATGTTCATCGTTAGCATCATCCTCTTGGACAAGAACCATACCAATGGTGTAATCCGAGGCAGCAAGGTAAAGGAAATAATCGTGACTATAATCGGGGGGAAAGAGAAGTGTAGCATGCATTACGGACAATTTCAAAGCTTCTAAAGCATTGTTGGCAATGGTATCCCAGACGAACTCTGAACCCTTTTTTAAGAGCCGTGTAAATCCACAAGTTATCTCAGCGTAATTTGGGATAAAACGATGAAGAAAGTTTGCTTTCCCCTGCAAACTTTGTAACTGGCGAAGTGTAGAAGGAGGAGGGAGATTAAGGATTGCCCCAACCTTTAAAGGATCCACCCAGATCGTGTGACGTGAAACAATAAAACCTAGAAGGCAGTCGGATTCCACATAGAAAATGCACTTATGAGGATTCAAACATATACGATAGAACCGATAGTGGACGAAAATGGATCGGAGGTGGGTTGGGTGGTCGACTTGGCACATTGAATGAGCGGGTAAATCATCCAAATATGGTTGAACGATGTGCTTGATATGATGGAAAGCATAAGACATAGCGTGTTGAAAAGTAGCGCCAGCGTTCTTAAGACCGAAAGGGAGTTTTTGATAGGCAAAAGTAACATAAGGACAAATAAAAGCAGTCTTATGTTGATCCTCAGGCACAATGTTGATTTGATTATACCTGGAGAAACCATCCATGAGAGAGAAGATTTCACTTCAGGCGCAGTCGTCGACAATCTGATCGACGAAGGGGGTAGGAAAGTTTTCTTTGGGACAAGCTTTGTTGATATCCCTATAATCAACGCATACATGAATTGTACCTTGTTTCTTGTCGATTGGGACAAGATTGGAAACCCAGTCAATGAGAGCCACCGGATAAATAAATCCGGCTTTAAGAAGTTTCTCTACTTCGAGCTTGATAGCCGCCGCTTTATGTGGGTGAACTGGAAAAAGGCATTGTTGGACGGGTTTAGCGTCGGGGTATGTCTTGATCTCATGTATCACAATCTCAGGGTCGATACCCGACATTTCTTCGTAGCTCCAGGAGAAGATGTCACGAAACTCTTTGAAAAGGGACGTATAGGTGACAATTTCATCAAAAGAACATGAAGCTCCGATATGGAAATTTTTTACGATTCCAAGTTTGATGGATATGTCGAGGGGAATCATGGGCGAGATATTGCTTGAGTTCCCTTCAGAAAACACATAGTGTGAGGACTCGGGAATGGTTGAAATGACAACAACAGTTGATGGAGTCGATATCCATTGGTAGTTCTCAATGGTATGGTGTTCCAGAAAGAGGATAGAATGATGATGGCCATCATCCCAACGGGTGTCTTCCATGACAGACATGATCATCTCGTCATTGGGAAAAATGACATGAAAAGGATCGGGAGACAACTCACCAAGGGAGGGGGTAGAAGGTGTTGCCGAGTGAATGGCCTGATAAGCGGATTCAACTGGACTTAATGGCATTTCTTCATTGTAATGAAGATAATCTCCAGGGTCAGGTACTATCCAAGGGTCGTGAGATGCAGGAAGTTCATGAATTGAGGTGGAGATCATGTTGATTGAAGCAATGGACGAGCGTGGAACATCGGGCGGTGGAATGGGGAAAGTACCCATTAACAAAGAGTCTTTGATAAGGCCTACACCGACGTTCTGATAACCCGATGGGGTTTTAGCGACGAACGGTACATTGCCATTACGGGTATCGGAATTAAAGAAGGCTAATTGGTTGACAGTGAAGACTTTCCTGTGATGTGGGAAACGTACCACACGGAAAAGGGTTGACACAACTGTGCGCACAGAATCGATCCAGCTGCAACCAAGCAAAATATTGTAATCAAGGGGAGCGTCGAAGACTTCCACTTCAACTTGGACCGTTTTGCCTTCTAGCGTGATGGGAAATGAAGGAAGGACACCGTAGGGCTTAAAACCGGAGCCATTGAAGTCTTTGAGAGTGTTATGGGATTCATTCAAAGGGGGAGAGCCAATGGCTTTCCAGCAAGTAAGAGACATGACACACATCGAGGCACCCTCGTTGATAACGGTTCGACAAATGTTTTTGTCAGAGACAATCACTTGGATCTGGAACACGAGTTGACGGGGTAACCTTGGAATGTGATCGTCCAAGTCAAAGATTATTAAATTTGTATCTGTTGGATCAATTCCACCGATATATTTCAACAGTGCCTTCTGTTGTAGGGGACAACTCTGAAGGACTTCAAGGGCTGACATCGCAGAAGGTGCGTGGGCCAGATCTTCAACAATGATGTAGTTCTGGGCAGCACGAGCATGTGGATTGAAAGCCGATTTTTGAACGACGCCCTTTGGGGGGGGTCGAAGAAATGTGTCGAGGCTCGGTCATTCGATATGAAGAGGATCATTCGTAGGTGGAGTCACAAGAGAGGGTTGAACCGAGGAAGGAGGTATATCATCAACCTTCTCTTTAGATGGAGAATAATTTTTTGCTCGAATGGTGAGTGCAATGTCGTTCTGCTTTGAATCGCCAGTACACATCAATACATAGGATGTAGTAGAAGATGAGGGTTGGTCATGAATGACCAACTGAGCCTATTGTTGAGACGGGAAGGGTTGGGACAAAACGACCGTAGCAGGTGGTTTCAGAGCTCCTTGAAGGAACTTAGTGACCTCGGCGCATCGTGGACAATCCTTCGTGTAGTGATCATCACCACAGATAAGACAAGGGTAATGTGGTTTGCGCTTATCCTGATCATCAACAAGGGTAGTTTTGGTTTTCTCTGTTTGAGAAGTATTTTTTCCTTCCTTATTCTTACCCCTTCCTTTTTTGGATTTGTTTTTACCGGCTGGGGTAGATTGAACTGTATTTACCTCAGAAGTCTTGATGGTGGGAGGGGCAGGAGACAGAGAATTTTGAACATTAGAAGAAGCAGGTTTGAGGTTTGTGCCTGAGGTGGAATGTGGTTGGACCTGGAAAGTGCCAATCACATCATCAGCGGCATGCGAAGCAGCTGGAGTAGTTGAAGTGGTGGAAGTGGAAGGACGAGGTAAGTCAGGTAGTAAATCGTAAAGGGTTCCCATTTGTGAATAAATGAGGTCAAGGTATTGAGCACGACTTATGGCCTACTATTCCATGACTACTCCACCCATGGTGATGTGATTACCAATGTCGTTCACAAATGATTTTGTGAACCACTCTGCCAGCAATTGATAAGGGAGTTCGAGTTTAATGAGACGTCATCTCCGTTGCCACTCATGAATGTGATCGGATATATGAGTGGCCTTGTTCTGTTTGAAATAAGTCAAAATCTCGGTCCCCATGTCATAACGAATCGGTAACTAGTAGTGTGTGAGGAAATCCATAGCTAGGGTGTTGAAGTCAGAGAAGAAACCTCGTCGCAATTCTATATGCCACTTCGCAGTAGAACCTGTGAGGGTTCATTGAAAAAGATGTAAACGAATAGATTCATCCATCAACGAGTTGGATGAACACCAGAGGTGAAAATTCATAATGTGATTATCCGGGTCCTCTCCCGCTTTGCCGTCAAATTTAGGAATGTCCAATGGTAGCTTGGCAGGAATAGCAGGCCATTGGGGAGAGTGACGAATTGGATCATTTAAGATCCTTGACAAATCCGGAAGATCTAAAGTGGAGATAAAAGGTAACTGTCGATTCACCTGTGGGTACTGGTGGCTTTGGGGAGGAAGCCCTGTCGGCAAGCTAGTAGGACCATAAGCAGTTTGCATATAATGTGAATATTCAGGCATATTCGATGGTGGTTGAAGAGGATAGTAGCTCATGGGATTGTATCCTGGAATAGGAACATGAGTTTGAGCAGTCGAGCCCCAAATGGGATTGAACAAACCTGGATATGGTTGGCCCATACTAGGGGGTATTACGGATGCAACTGGAAACTGCTACCCCCCAGTTGATTGAGGAGGATGTTGTATCAACTGATTCCAATACTGGGCCAAGGACGGAGGTATGTTTTTTCCAAAAGGTGGGGTCGATTCTCCTAGTGAAGGTGGTGTGCCAATTGGGGGCATTGTTCCAATTGGGGATTGTGTTCCAATTGGGATTTGCATTCCAAAAGGAATTTTCCCACTGAAAGGAGGTTGATTCATGCCACCTTGGTGCAATTGTCCATCGACCAGAATTTGGTAATTTGGTGTGAATGACAGAATAATGCCACTAGGATTAAGACTACCAGTAGAAGATGAGGAAGGTCCTCCAAAAGGAATTTGAGGGAGTGTTGGAATAAAACCAAGAAGAGAGTGCCCAGAAGAAGAAGGACCACCAGGAGAGCTAGATGGGGTTTGCGCAGGAGTAGGAATGGAAGCATTCAACGCACGGTATCCAGGTGGTAGTGTCGGAGTGATGTTGGGCATACACGATGTGCTAATGGGAGTGAGACTAACTACAGTAAACCCGGTGGCAACACCCGTAGTATCGGTGTGATGGGCCATTTCGATAAGGATGGTAAAGCGATAGGCGGTAGTAAACGGTACTATCTCTGGACTAGAGATTGCAGAAATCACAGGTGGGGTGATTTTGGAAATCATAGGTGAGCTTGGACCAAAAAGGTCCCATCGAAAAATGCATGTAGACCAAAAAGGATCTTGGCCTTTTACGCCTGTAAAAGGTCCAACCGGTGATCCAGAAGACGTAACAACTAAGTCTCTAGAAGAATTCAATCGCATAAATGGTCACACAGAATCAGGGTGAATTCGAAAGTCCTCTCAAGTATTGGTAATTCGGAAACATTTGAGAGAGTCAGTTCATTCCACTTGTGGCATGGTGACGTCTAGGACTTCACTCTGCTAAGGAGAGCCCTCAGGTGAACTGGTAGGCAAGGGTTGAGAACCTTCCAAATGCTTTGGAGATAAACCCTGCATTCTATGTGAACGACGTGGAGGAGCTATTGTAAATGAGTGACAAACTTCACAAAGAAAATCGTATGGTAAACTTTTGTAAACAAACAACACGTGCTAGTAAAAAAAAATCTAGGAAGCAACACCAAGCAAACAATAACTTCTAATTCCGAAGCCACTAGTTGGTGATGAAATCCAATGTCACAACAATGAGACGAGGGGCTGGGCTAGGGTGGAAAATTTACGCCGACGACCTGCTTAACAGACTTACACCCTAGTGCAAGATCCCACACATAATCGTGGGTATACCCTCCAAGGAGCCCGAGTGATTTTGGTCAACGTCGATTCCAGGTACCGTGAAGACTTTCCCCTTCACAGTCACCTCATGTAAGAACCTAGAAAGATGGGACACTAAGGTTACTGTCGACAACAATAAAGCCTGGGGGGGTAGTGGACAGTCCGATCCACATGCAAGGGCAGGGTATCTAGCCCGAAATCAAATCAAAAGGCTTCCATTCATCATTGTGGGTATACCTCTGAGTGATCCCCGTAATATGTGCAATCTCTACACCGATATCAACAAAGCATGGTGAGTAACTCTGCCAATATCAATGCGACCTTGTGCTTGGCCCTTGTGTGAGAAGGGCTTCCCAGGACAAGATGTTGCAAATGGAATTTGACACTCCCTAACACAAGATGTTATTGTGTGTTTCATGCTTTGGAGAGTGTATCTCTCTGCCTATTCCAAAGCACTAGCCTAGCTAAATGTTGGTGTAATAGAGCCCTAGAAAAGAGTTACTAGTTAAATTTTACAATTACGCAGTGTTATTAAGAGCTGTTGTTACTCAAAGGAAATAGAGATGAAACTGATGTTGTATAAGACTCTGACCCAACAATGCATGGATGAGAATTAAATATATCAATTTTCGTTCAATGAATCCTATGTATGGGAGGGAAAGAGAAGTTTTTTGGATCAAACTTGAACTACAAGAAACAATTTCCTTAAAAATGCAAATGCAATGAATCACGCATCAATAACAATTCTCTATTGTTTCTTTTTCAATAACTTCAACAATTGATTTCCAATGATTTCGAAGACGAAAATGTTTTTTGAAAGAAAAACGTTTGTTCACTTTTCAAAAAGAACCTACACCATGAATGTGAAAGTGCAAAAAATCAAAAAAAACCAATGAACAAGCAATAGATAAAACCCAAACCACTCTTTCAATGGAAACAAAAATAACAAGCAAACCAAAATTGTCTTGTCAATTGCATAAGAAAAGTGATCTTTCAAACAATGAGCAAATGATAAAGACAAAGAATCTCAACTTTCAACCGATCGTCGATCCTTAACTAAACAAGCACACTCAGATTCCGAGATCAAAGAGTATAGCTTGCAGAGAAAAGTCAAGAAACGAAAGTCAAGACAAAAGTGACAGGAAGAGCCTTTGAAATCCTAAGATTGTTTGTGCACAAAAATGAAGACAAGAGAACATCAACCAAAGGTCCACAAAGGTCTAGTTAGGCATTTATAATGATCTGGGCAGTTGAACATGCCAAAGTCTTAAAGCAAAAATTGTGAAAAAATGAGTTTGCAGGCTGAGAGTGTTACACAGTGCGAGAATAGGTGATTCTCGCAGGTGAGCTTTGAGAAGAGTGCAAGAACCTCGCACTGAACCTAAAGACAGGGTGCGAACTCAGTATGTTCTCGCAGGATGCTGTGGAGTGCAGTGCGAGAATGTCTGAAACTAGTTCAATTTTTGGAAAAAGACACAAAATTTGAAAAGGCCTCTGGACCCAAAGGGTCTATCAGGGTATTCTGAAGACTCAGAGATTGATATGAATGGAGAAAAGTAATGCAAGAGAAAATGGCCAAGGAAAAATACCAAAAACCACAAAGAACACGGGTTATTCCCCAGTGGAGTCGCCAATTTTGTTATCGGACTAATTGGTAGGTGCGGAAACTAATAGATCTCCCTAGACCCACCTGGATCTAGAACAAAATAGGACAGGACATGACTCTTTCCCTAAGTTTTGACCATTGAATTAGCTAATGGGAAGGAACAAGTAACATACCTATGTATAACTTCCTAGGGTCTCTGTTTCTCCCGCTTCGCTCCAGTGCTCTTGTGAGGTCAAGACCAAGACAACACAAACCAACCAAAGTGAAGATAACAAAATATATTCAATTGTCAACTTATGTGTATGATCAAATAATTACACAATAAAGTGAGGATAACTTTATGGGAAAGGGACATGCCACTGTATCATATTAATGAAAGTAGAATATTACAACCAAATCACCTTGATGTCGCAAGCTCCCTTTCGGTGGCTCTTGGCTCCAACACACGCACTTGCTCAATCCTTGTATGAAGAAGATCAAATCCTCTTGATAGACTTGCTAGAGTCTCCAAGCTCCTGTTCAATCTAGGTCCTTCACACAATTCTTTCACCAATTCTCTAATGAATCTTCCTTAACCTTTTCCATGAGAATTCCATCAATATATAGAATAGAATGATATGGTTACTTAGATAAGAATGATCCCACAATATCAGAGAATCCAGTACAAGGATAACCATTCGAATACCAACCCATTCTTCTAAAAGATTCCCTTCTAGAAACATCGAGAATCCATCTTTTTCCAAGCTTTAGGATGAGTTCGCACCCTAGCTATTCAGCACGGTGCAAGAAGTTCGCACCCTAGCTTAAGGCAGCCTGCGAGAATGGGTCATTCTCGCACCCTAATAAATTAGCAGCCTGTGAACTCTCTTCAAAAGTATGTTTTCTGGGAAGAGATGAATGTATATTTTCTTAGGAGAAAGTTCTTATGAGGAGCCTGAGTACACCATCATCAATACACCATCATGATGACCAAAATCATGGGTAACACACTTGCACTCACTCGATGCCCACTTGGAAGATCCCTACAGAGTTCTCAGTGAATATATCTCTCTCTGAAGTCAACACAGAGCTCATCCTGTGCACTCCTTGCACTCGCAACTCACATGAGAGAAACAATTGAAATTTATTCATTACCTCACCAGTTCACACATTATTGTACAGTCCAAGACCACTTATGTCATGGTTTTACGATACTGCTACTCCTCCTGAGCTTCTTAACGCAGTTAAGATAACCTATTGACACTCGTGAATTTTTATGAGGTCCAAAATTGGTTCCTCTTAACACAATTTCCACTTGAAACCTTGGGGTCCAATGACCACTTACCCAGCCCATCCAGGATCAGCATTGAAACCTTAGTTCAGAACGTGATTTTTGTCCATTTCGACAACAACTCCTTCCAAAACTCTTGCTTCAACTTACACTAACATGGCCCATCCAGGGTCAGTGTTGTAACCATGCTTTGATAAAATTTTGTAACATCCTCAACCACCAACAGGCCGAGAAATGATACCAAACACAACCTTAACTTAGAATTTAAAGCTCTGATACCATTTTGTAATGTCCCCAGCCATCAACCCCACTGTCGGGAAATGATACTATGCGAAACATACACTTATATATAATATGCATTAAATCAAATTAACACATTTAACATGGAGTTACTACTGCCATTCAGACTTAAATAGAATTAACAACAACTCAAACTTGCAACAGAATACATGATAACATTTCCAAAACATAGACATGCATCACATATAAATCAAGTACATAATTAATACTTATCTTTTAAACTGGTGTAACACCACCAATTGTGTGCATACCTTCCACGAACCTTCCAACCATAGACTGTGATGCTCATCACTCTTAGAAATAGGTCACCCCCGAGCTGGGACTAAGCTCCATCGGGCAAGGGAATCCTAGACTAGGCAAGGTCAATGGAGGACACACAGTTTATGAGGAAAGATTATTTCCCAAAATCCACTTATGCCCACTACTCACAGACTCTCATTCCCCACATGTCTATCCTACCCCAAGAGTATACACCTTCACTATCACTGAGATAGTCCTTCAGCTACTAAACCTCCCTTGCCTTGGGCTTCAACAATAGGCTGGACCAGAATTCTCAGAGCTCTATGGCAGCTACAGGACCCCTTCGAAGAGTTCTCACTTCCTACGCACACTCTCTCACCTAGAGAGAATTGCCCATAGGCCTGACAAACTACTTATTCAACCACAACCACCTCTCTCACCTAGAGAGAGTGTTACACACAGGCTTGACAACCTGCTTCTTCAGCTCCATTCCAGCATAAGGAGAACAATAGTAAGACTCAGCAAGGAATGAATGACAGTAGCCAATCACACTTAGCCAAGGGGTTGTGTGGCCACAAAAGCCCATAGTTATAATAGAGATGACATAGAAAATTATGGTATGCTCAGGTTTCACAGACGAAATCAACCCAGACAGTTAAGAATGAACTCGGATTTGCAGTGTGGATAAACCTGGGCTCAYAGGACACACAGGTTGGCCTTTCCCTCCTGACTAGTTTCTCTAAAGTGTGTGGTTATGCAGAGGTCCAAAGCAGAGGTAAAATGGTACAGACTGAGGATGTGTCAGCTTCTCYGGGAAAAAATCAYGGGTTCACCTCATGGTTTCGGGTTTCAGAGCTATGTGAGGTATGCATATAGAGATCAAATGCAGAGGTAACATGGTTAAGACATCAAATCRGGAAACTGGTATAACAAACAACCTTCACTACGTGCGGTTATGTAGATACAGACGCAGAGGCCAAAAATGGGTTCAGACCTGCCTCCCATGAACTTAGGTGGAGGATCACATAATGAAAGAATCCCTCCAACACGACTGACTCATCATTTTTAACTGCATGGACCCAGGTCGACACTTGTCTTCCTAGAGTTGGATGCACTACATTTCCATTATTTCCCCTTTCCCATGAACATAAGACAACACTTGGTCAATTGACCACCTTATCCTTTTAGGAAATAATAATAAATCACTATTCCCTTTAGAGGTAATCCCCCTAGCTTATCCCCTAGGCTCACACACTTAACCTCATCCCTTACCCAACCTTGTGGAAGCTTAGTCCCCCATCACTCTTTCTTCATGGTCGGTTTGCATGCATCGATGTTTATATTTTTTTAATGATCTACATAATTACATATACAAAAATCAGGGCCCTAGCCTTTAACACCTAGGCTCTCCATCCTAAATAACACATAATCCCACCAGCTTATCAACACTTAGCTCACCATCCTACAAAACATGTTTTCAATTCATATTTACAATTGGGGTTCTACCAGGGGATATTACAACTACCACCTCTGTTTTACAAGATGCAACTTGCTAAGAGCACCAAATCTTTGGTTTCTCTAGCACCCACTAGAAGGAAGCACCAACTCCTTGAGTGTTCCAGAAAAAACTGGATGGAAGCACCAACTTCCTATCACACAGGCACCAACATATATAACAGAGAACAATAGTTCTCCCTTGCACCACCCTACCACCCTGGTTTTTTTGGCTGCAACTAGATGGAAGCTACGATTCCCTATGTTCAAGAACCCACTTGAAACTATGAGGACAACAGTCCTCCCTATCACCACCCTACCACCCTGAGATATAAGTCTTTTCTTGCTAAAATTTATTATAGTGATAGAGTATTTATCAATGGATTACCAGTCTCATCACTCTTCTGCTACACTGTTGTTCTCTACCTCCATCAATGTCTTCCTACTCGCATATCCTTGCGCTTTCTGTTCCTCTGCATTTTATTCTCTATGTGCCATGTTTGTTCTATGCACTATGCCTCTCCTTTGCATTTTTTGTTCATACTGTTATATTCGCTACATGCAGTTCGGCTTGTTTTACAAATTAACATCACCATCTCTCTGTCATGACATTTTACTTTTATTCCTACTCTCATCATCCGTTACACTCTACATCTCCAACGCTCAAGTCAAGAATCTCAAAAACATGAAGGAATCATGATTCCAACACTCAGGAACAATGATTTAGTTAGTGTAACTGAATCATAACTGATCAAGAAACCATGAGGTGAAACCGTAACCCTTCGATCAGATTTTGTTTAATCAGCGTCATTGGATTATACACATAGAGGCTTTTTTATTTTTCAATGTCTAACCACTGAAGTGGATCCTAGCAGCACTAGCTCCTTCCTCAATCTTCCACTAATGTGACCTTGGGCGATGCTCTCATGTGACCACATGATTGCAGGCACGACCAAAGGTGGTTTGAGGGAAATCCACTTTTCGCCTCGCAATTCACTACAGAGCTCCACGTATGATTTCTCCAAAATTGTGGTTTCGATTGCAGCCCACCTTCAACATTTTAAAGTTCATGCAATTTCAATACTCCCAATGCGATGAGACCATCGATCTCATGATCTTGACGGTGCTCCTAAAATGACGAATAAGATCTAACCTTCTTAAATCAATGGCTATGATCTATTTCATGATCTGGGCTCCGACAGTTTCAAATCTCAAACCATGCTTTCATCCATATGCCAATATTTCAGAGTCGATGATCTATAGACACCTATCCTTCTTAATCGATGGCTCAGCCTCTACTTCAATAATTTAACCTTTCAAACAGATCAACAGTTTTATGGCCCCTTACTCGATTCAACGATCGAGATCTCCTTCACTACTTTGAGCTTCGTCAATTTCAATTCTCAACCTTCAAGCTCTCCCAGAATGATTTTAGTCGGAGTCCATAGATTCCTGGCACGTTTCCTCCTCAAATCAGTGGTCCTCGTTCACTTTGGGACTTCAGCCTTCAAGAATTTTAGACCTTTCTCCTTCGCATTTTCCTGTAGTAGTTTCACTCAAAGTCAACGATCTATGGACATGTACCCTCCTGCATGATCAACGATCATAAATGACTTAGGAACTTTGGGACTTTAGGCTGATTTCTTCTTCATTCTCCTTCAGAGTGGTCACCTGTTGAATAAGTCATAGGCGTTGAGACCACTTGTTGTCGGTTAACACTTCCACTTACACTATCCTTCCAATGTACTAGATCAATGGTTGAGAATGCACCCGAAGTGATATTTAGATCGGATGACTCATTTCCATTTCGAGACTTTGGTACTTTAGACATCTGTTGGTGATGAAACTCCTGAAGTAAAACTCTCGGAGTGACGTAAATTGCTTACATCACTTGATGACATGGCACAAGCCGAGTATCTACCATGTGTCACTCAGATTCATGATTTGCATGTACCTGAAATGTCGATTTCAGCTTGACACTTGTCATTATCTGTCTATGCCACGTGTCTTTATTGACATGGGTGAGATGTGTAGGCAATGTAGTGGAGTGTGACATGTAGTGGATAGTGGAGTGTGACGTTGGAGCGTAGAGGTGGTATGTATGAATTGTTTGGTGGTTTACTCGGAGGGGGGGTTATGCGATAAGTGGTAATGAGCGAGGGGGGTTCAATTTTACAGGAAGGTGACATGTATGAGGGTCCCACATGGGAAATAACACCAACTCGGACCCTCCCCATGGTTAAAGGAATAAAGGTCGAGGGGGTCCAATATGCCCTGTCAATCGTAGATCTGAGTGCCCAATTATCAACCACTGAGATTAGTGCACCCTTCTTCTAACTTATCATGTCCTTCCACTTTAGAATGATCTGACGGCTGAAATTTACTCCGGCCCCTTGGCTCTCTAGACTTTGGGGATTTCAAATCTCAAACTTTTCTCCCCATTTATCCTATCCATCATTTAATTTGATTTGACGGTCGTGAAGACTCTAGAAGTAGATCTGTGATCAAGGATTTTGATCTGGATCACATTTCTGTACTACGCTTTCCTTTCTGAGCTTTGATATCTGCATATTGTTCGCTTCTACTCCTGAGCTTATGATTTTCCTATTTTCCATCATCAATGTTGTTCTTTCCATCAATGAAAAGCACACTCTTTCTATAAAAACATGCCAATAATATCCCCCTTTGGAAATGATGGAAACCCTAAAAGGTTGTGCTATTCTACTTAGACCTCCAACTGTAGCATCCATACCACACCTTTTCTCCCTCTTTGACATCAATGTCAAAGAAAACATTCCCCCCCTGAGTTGTTGCGGTACTTTTTGGAGGTATCATATATTCAACCAACACATACTCCCCCTGACAGGATGGACTCTCTTAGGTGAGAGAAAGGATGACACCCAGCTTCTGACAGAGATATTCAAATGGTCTCTTGGCTAGGGGTTTAGTAAATATGTATGCAATTTGTTCTATGGTTGGAATGTAATGAACCTGAACAATCTGATTGGTGACCTACTCTCTCAGAAAATGGTATTTTATGGTGATGTTCTTGGTCTTGGAATGAAATACTGGATTCTTGGATACACTAATGGCACTGGTGTTATCATAGTGAAGTGGAATTGGATCAGTATAAGTTACCTTCAAATCTGCAAGAGTATGTATCATCCATAAGATCTGAGTGCAACAAGTCACAGCAGTAATGTACTCTGCCTATGTAGTTGATAATAAAATAGATCCCTGCTTCTTACTAATCCATGCTACTAATGAATCACCTAAGAAGAATTCACCTCCACTGGTGTTCTTTCTCTCATCCAAACAATTTTCCCAATCAACATCTAAGTATGCAGTTAATTGAAAATTTTGATTTCTAGGATACCAGAGACCATAAGTCATTGTACCCTTCAAATATTTGAATATCCTTTTGACAGCTGCTAAATGAATTTTTTTAGGAGCAGACTGATAACGACCTACCATTCCAACAGCTTGTGTTATATCAGGACAACATGTTGTGATATACAGAAGACTATGTATCATTGATCGATATTTTCTTTGATCAACATCAAATGAAATATCATATTTACTGAGCTTGCAACCAACCACCACAGGTGTGCTCACAGGTGTAGAATCTTCCATCGGAAACCTCTTTAACATCTCTTTCAAATACTTTTCTTGAGAGATAAATATCCCTGCAGAACTCTGATTGATTCGTAAACCAAGAAAATATGACATTTCTCCTATCATGGACATCTCAAACTTAGTCTGCATTGAATTAGAAAACCACTGAACTGAAGGGTCATTAGTGCATCAAAAAATAATGTCATCTGCATAAACCAAAACAACTAATAAATCATCACCTTCAGACTTAATGTATAGATTATTGTCAAAAATACCTTTCTTGAACCCTTTGTCCTGTAGAAATTTGTCCAGTCTATGATACTAGGCTCGTGGTGCCTGTTTCAGTCCATATAATGCCTTTTTCAAATTACAGACATAGTCTAGATTATCTGTCAGTGAAATCCTTCAGGTTTCTCCACATATACATCTTCTTCTAGATCTCCATTAAGAAATGTTGACTTAACATCCATCTAATATACTTTAAAGTTCTTATGACATGCATAGGAAAGAAACATTATGATGGCTTCCAATATTCCCACTGGTGCAAAGGTTTCATCAAAATCTCACCCTTCAACTTGTGGATAGCCCTTACAGAACAGTCTTTCTTTGTTCCTGGCAACTTGTCCCTGCTCATTCAATTTATTCTTAAATACCCACTTGGAACCTATGACATTTTTACCTTCAGGTCTAGGAACTATCTCCCAAGTATTTTTTTTCTTAATCTGGTCAAGTTCATCATTCATGTATTTAACCCAATGGTCATCTTCGTTGGCTTCATTAAAGTTCTTGGCTTCCACCATGGATATAAAGGCTATAAGTGATTTCTTGGTGTCTTTGACTATCCTTGTTATCCACATTTTTGGTTATCGAGATGATATTATGATCATGTCATGATAATGGAAGATCAAACTCTTCATTAAGAACATTTTCCTGAAGAAGGTTACACTTGTCATTTTCTCAAAATCATATTTTGAAAATAGTTCGCAGGTTGCATATATATTCTCCTGCAAGAATCCTTTATTCCCGTAGGTTGCATTCATATTGACTGCGAACCTCTCGCACTGTGCTCAAGGCCAGGGTGCGAACTTGTTTTTAAAGAAGGAAAATGAATAAGTTCTCGATCCTTCTAGAAGGAATCTTCTAGAAGGATGAGTTGGAGTTCGAATGGTTGGCAAAATATTGGCTTTCCAAATATCATGGGATTATTCCCTATCCAAGTAACTAATCAATCTTCTCCTATATATTGAGGGGATTGCTCATGGAAATGGTTAGAAGTTAGAAGAAGAAGCAAGCTAGCAAGAGATTGATTGGAGAACTTGTGCAAGACTGTATGAAGGATTGAAGCTACAGCAGCAAGAGACAA
>JASDQU010752879.1:0-21177 GCA_032191745.1 Picea mariana | reverse complement strand
GTCATTGCTGCTTGGAACGGGAATCACGTGCTAATATCCACGTATGAAAAACAATGATGGTGTGATCACCCCCACGTCAGAGCAAATCCAGGGCATGCGCTAATAGGAGTGGGTAATCAAGGAAACTAAATCATGCATGTCAGATGTGACTGGAATTCCAAATCGTTCCAGAAACCACGCTCATCGTTCATCACAGTCGAAATGGCAAGATCGTGTTTGGAAATGCAGGTACAGAGGAGGTACCTCCGACCTGACACCATCAAATCAAGCAAAGGTATCGAATCACAAACCGTTTACAACACACTGTCAAAGTTTTCATTTTATTCAAAACCGAGCCGAAGCCCCGACTGCTTTCAACAGCGTAGAACCTCAGCTCGACTAGGCGGTTACAGGGTTTGTATTTGTCAAGTGTTTGATCTACAGAATGGCAAAAAAACACAGTGGCATTTTACTCAAATGAGAATTGAATAGTTTATCCTTTTTGGAATCACATCCCGAGGTTCAGAGCTATTTTTCAAATGTGGGTTGCATGGAATTTGCAGAAAGGTTACAAGTTGGGTCTCACCAGGCCACTGCTGAAGCCTTCGCCAAGACATTTGATGGAAACAAAGCTTGCGTTGGCTCTATACAAATCAAGGTGGATGAGGCCATCATTGCTGCAGCTACAGGATTTCCCAGAACCGGTCAAAGATGGTTTAAGACCACCGCTCCTAAGAATCTGGATTACAGGGTCTATTTGAAGGATGGGTACAAGCACAAAGCGTGGACAAAAGGTATGCTCGTTTCATATCTGGATGAGAAGTGGCAGCATTTATTCAAAGGTATTCAACTATACATTACCTCAGAAGGAAGATACGACAAGTTGATGATGTACCACTTTAAACTGATGGATCATTTTACAGGCAAAACCCCCATCAATTTGCCTTACTTCTTATACCACAGTTTGATTAAAATCTGCAATAGAATTAGAGCTCAACCTTTGAGTATTAAATCGACTCTCTGTCACCTAGGCCTCATTAAATTGATCCTTCTTCAAGAACTAAAGCAACAAGGAAGGAGCTGGGAGCACTTCCTGTTCTGGGAAGGTTTTGAAACCCAGAACCAGACTGCAAATGAACAAATGGTAGGTGCAAGAAAGCAATTATCTCCTCAGAGTAGCTCAAGAAGAAGAAGGGCCTTGTCAGAACCTTCAGAGGATAGGGCATCTAGATTGAAGTCTCACAGTTTGAAAAGGAAGTTGAATTTCGAGCAGGCTACAGAGCAGTCTATCCAGCAGGATTCGGGACACCCTACACAGCAAAGTACGGGGAAAAATATCTTAAATCTGCCATACTCAGATTCAAAATCTGAGCAGAAAGACTAGTACCCTGCCAACAAGGGTTCTGAGCAATCAGCAGAATGTGCTCAGAACTATGAAACAGTAAAGCATACAGAGTAGGGAGAATCGTCAAAACACCCCAGGTCAAATAAATCTCAGAGAATCAAACACCTCAAGGAGGTAATCGCCCAACAGGAGGTCTTGGAGCGAGTGATAAAGGATAGATATAAAAGGTTATCTAACAACTTTGCCAAGACAAACGTAGCATTCGAAAAATTAGCCAAGGAAAGCATAAAAGAGAAAAAGAGGAAGGAAAAGCTCATCAACAATTGCAGCTGACTAAGATTTCTTGCCCGACACCTCAAGAAGCGGATCAGGGGATTGAAACAAAAGCTGAAGCAAAGGTCTCATCCAGACCTACAAGTTCTTGCTCAGGTGGCAGTCAATATGCAAGGTGAAAAGTCAGATGTTAATTGATTTTGGTTTAAAATAAATTTTGAAGGCGAAAGCTCTTTTTGCGCACTATCGGGACTTTCAACAGCGCCAGGCTACTATTTCGTTACCTGTTAGCTATGGAAAGCGATAGCTTTCAACAGCTAACCCGTGAAAGTTTCAAACGGTTGCGCTGTTGAAAGATGGGCAAGCAGATTTTGAGCACAAAATCGCAACAGTTTATTTCCAACTTGTTTTGAAGATACGCCAATGTATCAATGGACCATTAAATTGCATGCAACGAATTCAACCTCAGGGATTCAAGGAATTTTGGATACGCTTTCAAAACCATATCCTAAAACTCAGCCATAATTATTGGGAAATGAAACAGTCACGCACAGGTGTCATGCTGCTTCACTACATCGCAAATGCTGGAAGCTGGAGGAAGAAAATGGTGATTTTTTGTATGCTGAAGACAATTCGAACACTCAGTTCTGTTATTGAAAACTTTAATTTCATAGTTGTTTAAGTAGAATAGAATTGTTTTTATTAAATGACAGATCCATGTTTTTAGGATCTGTGTAACCATTTGTAAAGACTCTAAATACTTGTTTTGATATCAAACAATGGTTCGATTCTGGATAGAGAAATACTCTTTTTTGTACTCAGACTTTCTATGTTAATACAGATCACAGGTTCCTTTCACTTTTGATTATCAGCTTTCCATCTTTCTTCTGCATTATTATCTGTGTTGTCAATCTTTGAATGGCTGTTATCCCATTGTTTAGCTCATAGCCTGATAATAAGTCTCTTAATTGTCTCTTAGACCCTGCTTTGCACTGGTTTAGTTACAATTTATTCTCCACCCACTTTAAAGCTACCTGCTGATTAATCAATCTTTCAGAGCACTGTCTATTTGTTTATCATTTACATGTTTGAATACTATAAGCTGTATTGAGTTGTCCCATTGATCCACTTTTAAAAAATACAAAAGCATTCATTTCTTAAGTTACCAAGCACCTTTGGTCTGCAACCACAAAGGGTTTCTTGGAGTGATAACAGCAGGTACATCAGGAGAAGGATGGAAGGCTTCTACAGTCATGAAACATTCCTCCTCATCCTTAGTAGAGCCACCAAAAACATCTTCCTCAAGGGCTAGATAATCCTCTATGCCTTCTTTAGATTTGAACCTTTCTATCTCGACAGAGAGTGATTGTACCAGCACCATCAGCTCACCCAAAACATCTTACTCCTCTCCATGGTCCTCCTCCCTACAGCCTTCATCAAACACAGCCATATCTAGATTGTTGTCTTCATATTCCTCATAGTAGTTATAACAAATAAAATCAGAGGAATAAAACTTTTGACAGTGCCTATCAAAAACTACATGAAATTCTACCAAGGAGGAGATGTTGGCAGGAGGTAAGGAGAAACACCACTCACGAGCATCTCCTGCCAATGAGAACATGAACATTTTCAATAATACATCCTCATGATGTATTCCCCACTGATGCATGAGCCCATGAAACTCATGGAGATTCCGAGCAGAGTTGTCCTCTTTACACTCTCTAAATATGGGAAAATAATCATGCCACTCATTTGGATAAGGGACAACATTAGGAAAACCAGGAACAAAAGAAAAATTAAAAGGATAAAACCTTCAAGCCAGGATCCTTTCCATTTCAAACTAGTGGAGTCACTAATCGATCCTTGAATCATGGAGTTGCCAGGTGAATGATGTGAAAATTTGAATGTGTCTGGTCTTTTTTCACCATCAAGGGCCATATCTGATCGTTGTTGTTCTCCTAGGAAACTTCTCAATCTGAGAAAGTAGCTGCTGAAAAACTTCTTGAGAAAGCTCCTCTGGGTCAGCTTTCAAGTGTGCTAAAGTAGCCACAGCCGAAACAGTGAAGTGGAAACATTGGAGTCGCCACAGTGGAGTCACCAGGTGCACAATTGTAATATCTGATGTACTAGGTTTTGATGCACCCTCAGAACCAGTAAGCTTTTTCATTCTATCCGAGGGAAAATCTTCAATTTCATCCTCGACAATGATGCCAGAAATGTTAGCATTAGAAGTCACTCCTGGATTGCAGTAGGAGTAAGCATGATACCCATCAGTTTATGTCACGATTGTTTATAAAGGGGTGATCGAATGGATGTAGACCTAGAAGAATATCATTTTAACTCAAAAAACTAGGCCAAGCATGCACTAGTAGGTGAGGTCATGATCTAACTTCAGTCAGTAAGTTGTAATAAGGGTGAGTAGGAGGAATACTTTAGATAGAAACTGCAAAGGTTTGTTGGAGGCATCAAGCTTCCAATAGACTATAGAAAAAAGAACAAAACACTGAAATGTGCCAGGATGACATAGTTATAGTAACACAGTGATCATCACAGTGGATATTGTAATAGCTCACTTGAATCTTACAATGAGCTACTTAGGGTAAGAGGGAGAAAAATACACAGGAGACTGATTTAAAACTAGTGAAAACACAGTTATGATCAAACATACATCACACAACATAATCACCCTCGACTGGACCTGCCAATTCCGAGTGTCTTAAAACAAMGCTTATAGAGAGATCGAGAGAAGCTAACTTTCATTAAAAAGGAGGTCTCATATACAGTTCATAACCAGAGAACTAGAAATTTCATTAAAGATTTACAATTTGGGAGCATAGCTCAACCATCGATCCTTACAAAATATAAAAAATGGAGTATAAATACTTAGAGAAACTCTCCCTTAACAGCAAGAGAGTTGTTGAGCTATTAAATTCCAAGCTAGCATGTGCAGGATCCTCTTATTTGACGAGGACATAAGATCAGCATGGCTCTTGCAGGAGAACCTGCACACAGGGGTACCACGGAATGACTACTCCAAACCCCCACGCCTTCCATTTATGGATTGAGATAAGGTTTCATCAACCTGATCAAAATTCATTAACTGCATTCATTCATGGTGGGAAGACGAGGCTTCATGTATAGGGGACGACCATGCGTCATCTCTCCAATGCTCGGAGGCTAGCCCCCTCTTCTTCTGGCTCCACCCTCAATGTAACCTAGGGCCATGACCCTGCGCCTATCTTTCAAATCACTTTCGGCATTTCTCCTTTCACTATTTCCACCACACTAGCCTCCAGGATCCTCGGTGCCCAATTTGCAAAATGATCCTCCATATCGATGGTTGTATTGGCATCAAAATCAACGACCAGGATCCTTTTTCCATTGGACAACCCTAGTCATGCATCCCCTATCCTCTTTGGCCCCACTCCACACAATCTTGGGGCCATGACCTTGGGCCTGACCCCTGGGGCCACTCTCGTATTTTGCATATCGGCAATTCCCAATGGAATGGGGAGGAGCGACCCCTTTCCCTTCGAAGTCCTGATAGCTGAAATGGAAACCAAACTCACTCGCACGCCATGTAGCCCTGAGGCCAGATGGCCTAGATCCTATTTGATGCGGGACCCCCACCTAGCCTAGATATTTTTCCACGCATCCTTCAAACTGGATGGCCCTGATTGTTTCAGCGTTTTCACTTTGACTATCCTGAAAGGGCCCCCTCTACAGCTCAGATATGCGCCCTGTGTCCCCGCTGGATCGGACGAATGAGATCACTCCTCGATCCAACGGTCTAGATTCTTCTGGGACTATGCACACTAGGGATACATGATGTATCTCTCCCCTGCTTTCCTGGTGACCAATCTGCGAAAGCGGGGATGTGTGCCACACGTCCTTCATATGGATGGATCACATTACTTCGACACTTTCACTTTGACTATCCCGAAAGTCCCCTGTCCCCCCTTCTTTAGGCCCCACCTTTCCACAAAACCATGGGCTATGATCGTGGGCCAGCCTCCCAAGGCATCATATTTCACGTGGGCCAGCCTCCCAAGGCATCATATTTCACGTTCGGGGTTTTGAAATGCAATGGAGGAGGGACCCCTTGTCTCTTGAAATCCCGACTCCCAAAACTGCGACGGTGTTTAATCATGCACCACATGTCCCCGAAAGATCGGATGGCCTAGATCATTTTTGAGACCCTGGCCATAAGGAATGAGCCCAGGTGATAATCCTCATGCAGCTGCGTGGCTCTGACTCACCCGATGACCGTCGATCTTCTCCAGATGAAAATCCTCGCCATTGAAAACAAAAATGCCCGCCTGCAAACATTTTAAGCCCGAAATGATATTTTTTGAGATTTGCACTTGGGCGCTCATGGTTGTGACCTTTGAATAAATGCATTTGATGGGTTTTTAAACCCCATTTCATAGCATTTTACAACAAGGGCCTGAATTCTAATAAAAACTCCCCCTTTACAAGAATATGTGCTAACAGTGTCCAAGGACACTGAGTCTTCTCTCCCTCTGAATCATTGTTTTGATTAAGTCTGTCCTCCTCAACTCTGTCTCCCCATATAATGTTGGATGGTGTAAAAATAGACAAATTATTCATGAATTTACACTCTCTCGCAAAATTCTCACTTAACTCTATCTCCTCTATTGTCATTGTTGACCCATCCTGCTGCTTCTTCTTTTTCTTGGGACACTGCCCCTGCATAGTGACCCATCTCTCCATAAGAAAATCATCTCATTGTGTTCATGTCTCTCTTGTTCCCACTTTTGCTTCTCTCTCCTCCCTATGGTGGGGCCCCAAACTTGGGACCCTGCCGACCTCCACGGCCGGTCTTCTTCTTTCCCTTTGTCCAAAGAGTAAGGTCCTCATCACTCGGAACTAAATGTTATTGCTACTATTGTTGTCCATAATCCTCTTCCACTAGTATAGTCTCCTTCTAGATGAAGTCATCCCACATCCTCTCCCATGTAGGCATAACCTCCCTGGAAACAACGTCACGTACGAATGGACCCCATGGTTTGGTAAAGATGTTCAAAGATGTCCTCACCATAGATTTGGGATCCACCACCTCTCGGGTGACTCCAATCTCATCTCTAATCTAGGTGTATATACCAAGGAATGAAGTAACTAACTCATCCTCGAGAATGAAAATGCCCCTCAATCGATCATGAAGAACCAACTTTTGGCTCTCATTAAATCTCTCATACAACTTGCATAGAGTTGCCCACATCTCATATGCATAATTCTTCCCAGTCAAGTGGGGAATGATATGATCCCTCACTACATCACAAATGGTCCTCTTTGGCTTGTTGTTCCTCTTCCTGAAATCTACCAACAAGACCGGGGCAGTAACAAGAAGAACGGGAACAGGTGCCTGAACTATATGCCATAGTGTAATATACCAGATATAAAAAGTATGCAGAACAGAAATAAAATGATAGAAATGGAAAAATAACAGTAATATAACCAGCATAATCTCCACAATAGCACATAAATGATATAAGAACAACAATAGAAATAGCACTTTGATTCAGAAAACAATGTTCACAGGCCTCTTTGAGGGGGAAAACTCCAGTCGAGTAGTGCTCTRTTGCAATAATCTCCAAGCTAGGGTTTTCATACCCTCGACCCTTATTTATACTAAATATGTCTATCAAGAGAAGCATCTAGAGGAAGATCCTTCTAGAAGCGGAAGCTTCTATTAGGTCTTCTTACATCCGCCTTATTCTATTTTATTTAAAGGCCTTATTAACATTGACCTTTATTACATCCGAATATATTACTCTACCTATGTGCGGGTTAGGACCCTAACATGTCCGCCCCCTTATAAACAAACTTGTCCTCAAGGCTTGAGATGTGGAAACTGCTGTAGAATGGTAGTTGGTTCCCAAGTGGCATCTACTGGAGTTGTATCTTTCCACTGGACTAGCACTTCCTTGATGGTTTGCTGACACAGGCAATGCTCACGCTGGTCCAAAATTGCTTCTGGCTGTAGCCAAATGGATCCTTCTTCAGCTAACTTGGGAAGGTTGGTTTGAATTTGGCACCTAGTTCCAATCACCTTCTTTAAGCATGAAACATGAAAAACAAGATGTAGCTTCGAATGATTGAGCAAAGCTAATTGATAGGCAACTTGTCCCACACGCTTGAGAACGGTATAAGGACCATAAAATTTGGGCGCTAGATTCTGACAATGCTCGGCCTTGAGGAAAGTTTTCTTGTATGGTTGTAGTCACAGAAACACCTGATCCCCATCTGCAAATTGACATTCAGAGCGACCTTGATCTGCTTGTTGCTTCATGCGATTCTGTGCCATGACCAAGTTCTCTTTGAGGGTATGGAGAATATCCTCTCGAACTGTAAGTGTTTGGTCAACCCCCTGGACCTTCAAGGTACTCGGTAAGTATGAGAGAACTGAAGGTGGATTCTATCCATATACCGCTTCAAAAGGAGTCATGCATGTAGCTGTATGGTAGGAAGTGTTGTAACACCATTCAGCTAGGGGTAACCATTGAGCCCACTGATTTTGCTTTTCAGAGGGAAAACACCTCAGATATGTTTCCAAACATTTCTTGACAACTTCTGTTTGACCATTAGTCTAGGGATGATAAGCTATGCTGAGATGCAATTGGGTTCCCTATAGCTTGAACAGTTCTTGCCAAAAATTGCTTGTGAAAATTGGGTCACGATCAGAAACAATAGAGTGTGGCATGCCATGAAGCTTGAAGACTTGGTCCATGAAAATTTGAGCCACTGTGGATGCAGTAAATGGGTGTTGAAGAGCACAGAAATGAGCATACTTGGAAAGGCGATCCACAACCACCATTATGACTGATTTATTTCCCAATTTGGGTAAGCCAGTAATAAAGTTCATAGAGATATCCTTCCAAATAGAAAGTGGAATCGGAAGCGGTTGTAGTGTTCCCAGAGATTTGACTGTTTCTCCCTTGTTGCATGGACACACATCACATTTAGTGACAAAATTATGGATGTCCTGTTTCATACCATCCCAGAAAAAAGAACGTTTGACCCTGTCATAGGTTTTAGTGAACTCGGAGTGCCCCGCTATGGGTGTAGCATGAAGCTCAGAAAGTACCATAGATTTAAGATTTGATTGTTTACTTAAATACAAACAACCTTTGTATTGAAGATCATCCTGGACCCAAGAGTACCCTGGGGGAGTTGGAGCATTGGTCTACAATTGTTGGATTAGATGCGAACTTTTGGGATCTTGTAGCCATTCCTGGCAAACAACTTGGAGCCAATATGGTACAATGAAGGAAAGAGAAAAAAGGGATCCTTCTTCTTCATATTTTTGGGACAGTACATTCGCCACCACATTGTCTTTGCCTTTCTTGTAAATGATCTCATAATCATATACAAAGAGCTTAGTCACCTATTTTTGTTGCTCTGGGGAGGAAATGTGTTGTTCCAGAAAGTACTTGAGGCTTTGATGGTCTGTCTTAATCTGGAAACGTTGCCCCAAGAGATAAGGGTGCCACAGATCAACCACATGAAGAATAGCCAACATTTCCTTTTCATAGATGGGTTTGCCTAGATTTCTTTCAGATAGTTTCTTGCTGGTGAAGGCCAAAGGTCAACCCTCTTGCATAAGGACAACACTGATTCCTTTCCCTAAGGCATCACATTCCAACACAAAGTTCTTCGTGAAATCAGGAAGGGCCAGAACCAGAGTGGTGCACATGGCCATCTTCAAGGTTTGAAAATCTTGAGTAGCGGCTGGAGTCCAAGTGAAAGAGTTCTTTTTGAGGAGAGCAGTGAGAGGTGCTGTAATCTTTCCATAATTCTTAACAAATTTGTGATAATACCCTGTGAAGCCCAAAAATCCACACAAGCTTTTGAGAGTCTTTGGGTGCAACCAGTCTCTCATAGCTTCAATATTTTTTGGATCCACCCTAATTCCATCCTTGCCAACCAGATGACCCAAGTATTCTACTTATGAAGCACCTAAAGCACATTTAGACTATTTTAGGAAAAGTTGGTGCTGAGAGAGTAGATGGAGAACTCGATCCACATGAGTAAGATGGTCTGTCCAGGTTTTTCTATAGATGAGGATATCATCAAAGAAAACTAAGACAAAATGATGGAGAAAGGGGTGGAAGACATGATTCATGAGGCTTTGGAAGGTGGAGGGGGCATTACACAAGCCAAAGGGCATGACCAAAAAATCATAGTGGCCCTCATGAGTTTGAAAGGTCGTCTTGGGAATGTCTACCTCTTTCATACATATCTAGTGATAGCTCGAGCAAAGATCAAGTTTAGTAAAGAATTGGGCACCACTCAATTCATCCAGGAGGTCATCAATGACAGGAATGGGAAATTTGTCTTTAATGGTTAGTTTGTTGAGGGAACGGAAGTCAGGACACATTCTCCAAGAACCTTCTTTCTTCAGGATTAGGGCTACAGGAGAAGAGTAAGGGCTCATACTAGGTCGAATAATGCCTGCATTAAGGAGTTCCTGGACCATTTTCTCAATTTCATTTTTTTTTTGAAAAGGGGTGGCGATACGAACGAATATTGGGAGGAAGGCTTCCAGGTATAAGGGGAATCGAATGATAATGAACACCGTGGGAAGGAGGGAGTCCTTGGGGAGTGGAAAATACCATTTGATGTCTAGAAAGGTGGGCTTGGAGGTCTTGCGGCACCGGGGGTGTCTCTATTGCTTGTATGGCATGGAGTTGGGCAATGACACCAGAATGACCTTTTTTGAGAAACTTTTCCATGCAATGGGAACTAATGACCTCAGGTGAACCAGCAGTGATGCCTTGGAATTTATATTGGTGGCCTTCCTGGTCAAATTTCATGGTTAATTCCTTAAAATCAATGAGAATGGGACCCAAAGTCCTTAGCCAGTCTACACCTAACACAATGTCACAACCGCCCATGTCGATAGAAAACATATGGGATTTTAGGTGGTAGTCACCGATTTGGAGATGGACATTTTCATAGCACCCTCCACATTTCATTGAACCACCATTGGCAATCATGATTTGGAAATTTTTGACAGCATGGATGTAGCAATGAGTGTCTTGGGCAATGCAGCGATGAATAAAATTATGGGTGCTTCCACTATCAACCAGAATGATGACCTTCTTATGCTTGATGTAACTGATTAACTTGAGGGTTTGGGGAGCAGAGAAGCCAGTGAGAGCATTGAGGGAAATGAACATTTCCACTTCGAGAGGCTCTGAGGGAGGGGTTATGTCAGTGATTTCAGGTGACTCAGACACAAGGGGAGTTTCAACATCCTCTTCTGAAATATCCTTAGAGATGGCCATAAAAAGCTTTTGTTCCTTACACTTGTGGCCCGGGAAATATTTGTCATCACAATTATAACAAAGGCCTTTGAGTTGGCATTTAGCCATTTTAGCCCTGGTCAATTTTTGGATCTTTAATGGGACGGAGGGAGTAGTGGGATTTACGGGTTTAGGGAGAGGGATAAAGGAGCGTGTTTGGTTTTGAGAGGATACAACCTGTTGTGCTTCTTTATCTCTTTTAGTAGCCTCCACCCAACTCGAGAGTCGAGCCATGAGGACATGGGCCTGAATCTCCTCCTTGAGGCCACTGATAAAATGCTCTTGAAAGAAAGCATCAGTCATGCCCTCTATTCGAAAAGCTAGGCGCTCAAAGGTAGCTATGAAGTCTTCTACTATTCCTAATTGTTTCAACTTTGTCAAATGACCCAAATGGTTGGTGTCAGTGTCAAAGTGTTCATAAAGCTTAGTCACAAATTGGGTCCAAGCAATATACCCTTGACGAGAAGTTTTTCTCCATTGCCACCATTGCCAACGTTCTTGATCTAGATGGAGAACACCATACCAGAGTTTGGCCAAGTCATTTGTAATGTTGTATAAAGAGAAATAATGTTCCATTTGGGTTACCCAACCAGTGGGGTCCAAGCCATCAAATTTGGTCACATCCACCCGCGGAAGGCGTAGGTCACGTTGAAAGTGATGGTGCTGAAAGGTATGGGAATGGGAGGAATGTTCACCTTTAGTCTTTGGAGGTGCGTCAGAGAAAGGGTCATCTACAGGGATCTTCAGTTTGGTGCAGAGTGATGCAAAGACAAGTTCAAGATGGGTGGTCAATTCTTGTTTGACTTCCTCCATTGAGGACTGCATGGTTGTATTGATGGTTGTATCGATGGAGGCAACATTGGCACTGAGTTGTTTTACTTATTTTTGGTTCTCGAGGAGACCAGAGTGCAAGGTGTTGAAGTGAGCTTCCAAGTCTTGGCTACGGGTATGGGCCATGAGGATGGGTGAACTGAAAAGGGGTGGGCGGGGTCAAAATTTTTTCTGAAAAATGATATGGATGAATGTGATAAGGGCGAAGAGATGAATCCAATGGAATAGGTCTCAAATAATTGTGAAAAAAATTCCAGACCTTTTTTTTTTTTTTTTACACCTGTGGGGTTATACTCCAGTCTGAAGAATACTGCAGCAATGAAATCCCCAAATGCTTAACCAGTAAGAAAAGTGTAGTGATTTGACAACCCGAACACAATTGCGGTGAACAGATCTTGTCTATTTTAATTTTTTTATGTTTATGTCCCCCAAGGGTTAGGTATTCAAGGGTTCTACAGACAAGGGTTTTTCCTATGCTATAGCTCTCTAATATACATGCGGGGTCCAACAATAGTACTCAGCCCAATATCTCAGGGCACTAACTAAGGAGGATAGACCATACCCTTAGTCGTACTACCTGACTACCTAGGTACTAGAGAGTATCTTCCCAAGTGCTATTCTCGGTGGCACTATATCAGTCAAGCGATCGATCGGTTTATCTAAAGAGGGCTTCAGGAAATCAAGGTTGATCCGTACACAGGTGTTGTCTGATGTGCTACCACTCGAAGGGGTACCAACAGGGGTTACAAGGGTGGCCAACAGATGTGCACTTCAAAACCACTTGTATTTCCTGTGTGTATGAATCCCTCAACCACAGGTTTATGTGTGTAATGAAATATCTATGTGGCTTAAAGATGCTGGAATATGTCTCTACCCTGAAAAAAAATTCCCACAATTTCTGCCAAGGAAAGTGCTCTGATACCACTTGTAATATACTAGATATAAAAATTATGTAGAACAGAAATAAAATGCTAGAAATGGCAGAATAACAGTAATATAGCCAGCATAATCTCCACAATAACACAGAAATGATATAAGAACAAAAACAGAAACAACACTTTGATTCAGAGAGCAATGTTCACGGGCCTCTTTGAGGGGGAAACCTCCAGTCGAGCAGTGCTCTGTTACAATAATCTCCAAGCTAGGGTTTTCATACCCTCGACCCTTATTTATACTAAATATGTCTATCAAGAGAAGCATCTAGAGGAAGATTCTTCTAGAAGTAGAAGCTCCTATTAGGTATTCTTACGTCCACCTTATTCTATTTTATTGAAAGGACTTATTAATATTAACCTTTATTACATCTGAATATATTTCTCTACCTATGTGCGGGTTAGGACCCTAACACATAGTTTGAGTTCCTCTAATACAAAGACGATCCTCACCTTCCAAAGTGACCAGTTGCTAGCCCCATATATCCTTTCCTCCACATGCATCTGAGATACTAATATGTCTACCAAATTGTGCTCACTCTGATTCTCCAAGTGTAAAGGAATGTTGTCTCACTCTTGTCAACACATGTGTGAAAAGAGGCAAGAAAACACTGACCTCACTCCTAGAAAATAGGTTTGAAAAGAGGTCATAAACTACAGCCTCACTCCTATCCACATAGGTGTGAAAAGAGGTTGTCCACAAGTGTCAAAAATCATCCCAACAAATCTGCCCACAAGCTGTCCACAACTTTGTCAACAGGCTATCAAAAATATGCTATGAACTGTCCAACTAGCACTAATTGAGAGGTACCTTCAGATCTGAATTTTACTCATTGTTTTGGACTGTAAACTTGTTGTTCAAAAACAGCCAACAGATCTTATATAAACCTCACAAAGCTACCCACAAAAATGCTAAAAAATAGCAAGTCTAAGCCACCATTGGCTCTGATACCATGTAGAAATTATAAGGTCCTATGAGGCTACCATCTAAGGTCTATCCTTGACCTTAGTATGGCTCTAAGTTTCAACTATGTGGCTGTATTTTCTTGTTGTTTTTAGGACAACAAATGGTCACCAATCTTTCTACTCAATATTTGATTGTTAAGTGTTATTTTAAGATGCCCTTGCAAGTGTTTTCTTTACTCAATGTTAGCACATGAAATATAAATTAAAACACATAACATTACCTCTAGATTTTTAACTTTAAAATGTTGATCTACACTTCTAAGCATGCATAAATTTGACACATAGATTTTTGGTCAACATGACCATGGAAAACCCCTCCCATGGAGAAAACCAGTTTGGAGCAGATATATATAAAAGGCCTCAAAGCAAAATGTACAACACGGAAAACATATACAAGTGAACCTGGTACAATAAAAACCACTTTTGGATGCCTTGGAGTTCCTCGAAGACTTTCCCACAAGCCTTGTGAAGTAAGGCACCCCTTTCCTTAGTGAGCCTTTCTTCCTATTTTTTTCTTTGTCTTTATCCTGATGCCTTTGTATTTGACCCTTTGCCTTTACCACTGAAATTCTATGATCTTTCCTTTACCCACTTGAAGATAGAGTGGCCCTTTCCTTCTCCCTTTAAGTGTTCACCCTCTCTCTCAAAGTGTGCCCTCCTCCAAGATATGGTGCACACATATCTTTGGTGCGCCCTCTTCTCTAGAAATGGCCTCCCACTAAATGAGCCCTCTCCTCTAGCAATGGCCTCCCACTAAATGCGCCCTTAGTGATCCTCACTAAGGATCCCTCTCAACAAGTACACAATATCCCCACACAAATAACTCATGTATGAAATGCACCTCTCCTCAAGGAATTTGCCTCTCCTCCTTCAAGTGCTCCCTCAACCATAGAATGCGTCCTCACTCAATTATGTGCCTCCTCATCCATGGAAGCACCTCCTCCAAGCTGATGCACCTTCCCTCACTCAAATGGAAAAACCCTCATGCAAGTGTGCCCCTATCTCCTAAAGAAATGTGCCCTTTCTCTCCTCCTCTTCTCCTCTTCTCACAAGTGAAGAATGAATCTCAAAAATGCATTAAACCCTCCTTTGTCATCTTTGGAAAAGCCCTAAAAGATCAATGGCCTAGATCCAATCTAGCCAAATCTAATCAATGGGTGAGATCTAATCCAAAAATCTCACTAAGGAAACCCACTTTCCTTAGTTGCTTTATGTCTATTAATTCACCCACTTTGTGAATTAATTGTCACTTTAATGACTTAAGTGACATTTTTCACTTTTGACTTAAATCTCCTAATTCAAAGTGAAATTAGAATCATANAAAGATCAATGGCCTAGATCCAATCTAGCCAAATCTAATCAATGGGTGAGATCTAATCCAAAAATCTCACTAAGGAAACCCACTTTCCTTAGTTGCTTTATGTCTATTAATTCACCCACTTTGTGAATTAATTGTCACTTTAATGACTTAAGTGAAATTTTTCACTTTTGACTTAAATCTCCTAATTCAAAGTGAAATTAGAATCATAAAGTAAAGTACAAGAGTAATAGTCTCCCTGTTTGTGTTTAGAGACTCATAAACACATGGGGACCACTTTCCAAGGTACCCAAATCTCAACACTATAGACATGTTAGCTAAGGGAGTAACCAGGGAGAAAATGATTTCCTTCTCAGTTTCAGTTGGTCTTCAAGAATGAATATGAAGATGATAAATTTTCTAGGTCCAATAAGGATCATAGTACAACATATACAACAATGGTGGATTTGTTGAGATCAGCCTCCAAGTGGGAGATTGTTGGTTGTGGAGATTGATTATCTTCCTGATTCATAGGTTGTTGTTTTCAGCCATGTTTGTACCCCATGAATACTTTACACCTTGGAAGAATGTACACTCCTCCATGCGGGGGAATCTAGGGTGGGTTACCCCCCCTACAGGGTCTAGGGGAAATTGGGCCCCCCTTGGGGGGGTTCATGGGCAAAGTCCCCGAAGGAAAAAATTGCCTTGTAAATGTATATTGTAATTTCATAGTAAATCTGGACTATTCATTATAAGGTCACAGATCTGACGGTATAATTTATGTTAGAGTTTTTTTCCCTAGAAGGAAACCCTCATTTATGAGGGAAATGTATTGTGGCTATGTATCATTGTGAATATTGTATTCTGAGTGAGGATACTATGAGAAAAATAAGAGGAAGTTACAATGAGTGTGTTGTAGGTTGTATCCCTTCATTTGTTGGATAATAATAAAGGAAGGACCTAGCAATTTCTCTGGTGGACGTAGCCCACACTGGGTGAACCATGTATATCTGTGTCTCTATTTTATTGTGTATCTTCTATGTTTTATTTTCACATTTGTTTTATTTTATTGCTCCGCAATCCTGTTTTTATAACAACTAATACAAGGTGTGAGTGGATCCCAAGTAAATTTAGGCTATGCAATATTGGCCATGCTCTAAGACTAAAAAAATATTACATATTTTTTAATACTTATAGGCTACTACAAAAAGATCATGAAGAATTATGGGAGAATTGTAACTCCCTTAACTACCTTTCCCATAAAGAATTCCTTTGTATGGACTATTGTTGCAAACAAGGATTTTTAACTTTAAAGGAATCCATGTGCACTACACCCATATTAGCAGTGCCAAATTTCACTAATACTTTTTTCTTGGAATGTGACACCCTAGACAAAGGTCTTGGAACAATGTTGATGTAACGAGGGCACCCATTGGCATTCACTAGTAAAATATTATGTATAGAAGTTTGGGAAAGTCCACCTATGAAAAATAAATGATGGCCATCCTTCATGCAATGGATACTTGGTGCTTGTATCTCATTGGGAGGCACTTCTAGACCAATACAAACCATCATAGTGTTAAGAACCAAATATCAAGATAGCATAGAAAAACCTAAAAAAAGTACTCAATGCCTTGAAAAAGAGAGAATTTTAGATAATAAGCGTCTTCGAGGGGGAAACCTCCTTATACACCACATAAATTTCAAAATACAAGATTATTCCTAATGAAAATGTCTCTTTGGTATATATAGGAGACTAGGAGGTACAATTACAACTAATGGACCCAAGTCGACATAAATAAAATACCATTACTAATGTAATATGCCCCAATTAAGGGGTAATGTGCCACTATTTAGGGATTAACATGCCCCTACCCTTGAGACAAGTGTTGTCTGGAACGCTTGAGTAATTTTGGATGTTTTTTTATAAAAGACTCATCTTCCCAAGTGGAATCTTCAGCATGTAGTTTCCTCGACTTAATGAGATACTCTGAAATGGATCTATTCCTCAGCTGATGAATTCTTATGTCAGTGATGGCTTTAGTCTCCAATATTATTTTTCCTTCCTCATAAAGTTCTAGAAATATAGTTTGAACTAGTATCTTGTCACCTATAACCTTCTTTGAGCATGAAACATGAAAACTAGGTGTACTCGTGAAGATGCAGACAACTCCAATTTGCATGTCATAGTACCAATATTTTGAAACACCTTATAAGGTCCATATTACTTTAGTGATAATTTATTATCCTTCTTGGCTTGCTTGAGGGACATCTATTTGTATGGTTGTAGCATTGAAAACACCCAATCCCCTACTTCAAAACTTATTTCACTACGATGTTGATGTGCTTTTTGTTTCATGCGATTATGTGCCATAGTTAGGTTGTCCTTTAAGATTTGGAGAACTTGTTGTCGATGCTCGATGTGATATTCCACTGCTCGAACCTTATATTTTTATTTTAGAGAAGAAGTGATGGAAGGAGGGTGGTATTCATAGAGTGCCATAAATGGTGTCGTTTTTGTTGCAGTATGAAAGTAAGTGTTATACCACCACTCTCCTAAGGGTAACCATTTGAACCATTGTGTTTGTTTATCAAAGACAAAGCAATGAAGGTATCCTTCCAGACATGTGTTCACTATCTCAGTTTTTCCATCATATTGAGGATAATAGGATGAGTTATGAGCCAATTGAGTACCCAAACAAGAAAATAATTCTATCCAAATATTCCTAGTGAAAATGGGATCTTTCACTTACAATAATCTTTTGGCTTCCATGTAGCTTTTGAATTGTCTCCATGAATGTGGTGGCAATTGTGGCTTTGAAGGGATGAGAGAGTACACAAAAGTGTGAGTACTTGGTCAGCCTATGAACACCATGATGACACTCTTTCCTTCAAACTTCAGTAACCCTGTGATGAAATCCATGGAAACCTCCTCCCAACACTGACTTGGGATGGATAATGGTTGTAAAAGACCTAGGGTATTAATTGTTTCCACCTTATTTTGTTGGAAAACCAAAAATTCTGCACAAACCTTTGAACATCAGTTTTAAGTCCATCCCAAAAAATTCCTTCTTGACCTTATGGTAGGTTTTCAAAAATCTTGATTTCCCTCCTATCGGAGAGGTGTGAAATTCCAATAGTGCCTTTTGTTTGATTTGGGAGTTCTTACATAAATATAAGTGATCTTTGTACCATAGTGAATAATTTTTCCATGTAAATGTATCTGATGCACTGGAATCCTGCTACAACCTTTCAATGAGAGTCCACATGTTTTCGTCATTCTTCCATTGATCCCTTGCTTCTATTACCAATCAGGTTGGATGAACGAGATAACACAGAGAAATGCCTCCACATATTCATCCTTTCTTGAGAGTGCACCTACCACAACATTTTGCTTCCCTTTTTTATAGATGATTTCAAAATCATAACCCAATATCTTGGTCACCCATTTTTTTTTGTTCTTCTGAAGATAGTCCTTGTTCCAAGAATTATTTAAGAATACCATGATCCGTTTTGACCTTGAAGTGCCTACCTATTAGTTAAGGGCGCCATTTCTTCATTTCATATAGTATTTCCATCATTTCCTTCTCATAAATGGGTTTGTGTAAGTCCTTTCTCTTGAGTGGTCTACTTTCAAAATCCATGGGCCTTCCTTCTTGCATTAGGACAACACCAATGCCATTTTCCAAGGCATCACATTCCACAATAAAGGTTTTTGTGCAGTCTGGTGTGGTCAAGATAGAATCCTTTCACATCACCTCTTTAAGTTGTTCAAAAGATTTAGTTGCCTCTGGATTCCATGAAAATGCATCCTTCTTAGTTAGTTTCATTAAAGGTGTTGTTATTCTTCAATAGTTTTGAAAAAATATGCGGTAGTAACCTATCAAACCCAAAAGTCCTCTAAGATTCTTCAACGTTTTGGTAATTGGCCATCCCATCATGGCCTTAATCTTGTTAGGGCCTATCTTGACACCTTTATGAGATACAATATGACCCAAATAATCTACCTCCTTCACCCCAAACAAACATTTGGATGGTTTGGCATATAGTTGTTGCTCCTTTACTAGTTGTAGCACCTTGTCAACATGTCGCACATGAGCCTCTCAAGACTTGTTATAGATTAATATATCATACAAAATACTAACACAAATTTTTGAAGGAAGGGCTTGAAAATGGAATTCATCAACCCTTGGAATGTGGAAGATGCATTTGTAAGGCCAAAAGGCATGACCAAAAATTCATAATGGCCTTCATGAGTTCGGAATGTTTTTTTTGGGATATCTTCTTCCTTCATTCTAATCTGATGATACCCTAAATGAAGATCCAACTTTGTGAAATAGATTGCTCCTTGTATTTCATCTAACAATTCATCAATGACGAGAATGGGAAACTTATATTTAATAGTGATCTTGTTGAGCTCTCTATAATCTAAACACATATGCCATGAGCCATCTTTCTTGAGTACCATTACCACTGATGCAGAGTAAGAACTTTGGCTAGGTCTAATAATGCCAACCTCTAACATTTCTTCAACAATACACTCAATTTCACTCTTCTGGGCATAAGGGTATCTGTACGGCCTGATGTTATGAGGAACACTCCTAGGAATTAGGTGAATAGAATGATCATGATTTTGAGTGGGTGGAAGACCTTTGGGAATATCTTCAAATACTTTGGAATTCTTATCAATGATCCCTTGAAGATCTAGGGGAATAGATGGCTTAGATGTTTGAACATCTAGTGAGCATAGTTGTGCAATTACACCTTGATGCCCATTTGTCAATAATTTTGTCATGCCATTAGTGCTTATCACCTTACGAGTTTCCCTGTGATACCTCTTAACTCATTTTCTTTTCCTTCCAATGAAAATTTCATGAAAAATTCTTGAAAATTAAAATCCATTGTTCCTAATGATTGTAACCATTGGAATCTTAGTACGACATCAGCACCACCCATGGGTATAGAAATCATTGGACTATTCATTACATATTCCCCCATAGTAATATTGATCTTATTGCATTTTTCTAATCAATTGATAGTTCCTCCATCTGCAATCATTACTTGAAACTCTGGCACTAGATATACAAATCAATTGAGAGATTTGGCTAATTTATAGTGAATGAAATTATGAGTAATACCATAATCAGTTAGGACTATTATCTTTTTCTTTTTGATATATCCTTCGATCTTGAGGGTTTGAGGAGTACTAATTCTAGCCAATGCATTACACAATATTGTGGGAGTCAACTCTTTAGAAGAAATCACTTCTACATTTTCATATTGAGATGGTTCTTGTTCTTGTTCTTGTTCCTCTTCCTCTTCACAATCTATGTATAATAATTTATTCTCATCGCACTTTTGTCCCTTACTGTACTTGTTGTCACAATTAAAGAATAAACCTTTTTCTTTTCTTTCCTCCAATTGTTGAGGTGTCAACCTTGTAGGTTGAGGTGTTTTAGAAGAAGGAACATTATTCTCTCTATGGATGTTAGGAGTGTTCCTTCTAGTAGCCATAGACATATTTTTACTTTCAACATTTCTTGCCACCCTAAATGCATTCTTCAATGATTTGGGTTCCCAAAGGCGAACCTCATGTTGAATGTTATACCTTAAAGTTCCTATGAATACATCAATCAAGTGCTCATCTAGAATATATATTACCTTTATATTCAATCTTTGGAAGTTCTCAATGTGCTCTGTAACTTAACCCTTTATCTTGAGATTTATCAATTGGATAAAGAAGGTATTGCTCCTTGTATCCTCATAGTGTGTTATCATTTCTTCCATGAAAATTGTCCAAGTGACGAGTCATTTGTGAGAACAAGGCTATCGATACCACACAAATTGATTGGGTTGTAAATATAAAGAATCAATTTGTACCTTTTTTGTATGTGGCACATCATGTAGATCAAAGAATTGCTCCATCTGAAGTATCCATGTGTTTGGGTCATTGCCATCAAACTTCCTCATATCGATCTTAGGAAAGTGGTTGGTCTTTAACCCAAATTTGGAGTTTGTCCATTCTTGATTCATCTTCCTTGTGTCCTCATTGTTGTTCCTGAGTCTGTACTAAGGCTTAAAGTACAGTGTCAAGGCATCCAAAAAATATGACAATAGTTGATAGAAAATTTTGCTAACCTTGGTGCGGGAAGCTAATGAAGATTTCTGCGTTCACGTCGTCTGACTTCCAACTGTTCCTGAGTTACAATGTCTTGTTCAATGGCC
>JASDQU010752878.1:5229-20390 GCA_032191745.1 Picea mariana | reverse complement strand
AATGGTCCACCTCCTTCTTAGCACTTGAATGGAAATTTTACCTAATTGGACTTAGCCATTTCAATGGATAAGTGATCAGAACCATAGGTAGACAATAGATGAGACACACCCCAACCTGTTGACGATACACTATTCATTGGGTGGGGCCCAAATGCTAATGATTGCAACCCACCACTTGATATCAGATCCACTACAAATACTTGACTTTGTGTTGATATATATTGTTTCGATCTTACCATCATACATTTGATTATGTTATCAGGCCCATGGCAAAACAATTATGCACTTTGTTAGCCTTTTTTCCTAGTTAGTATGTTATTTTTTTGTATGCCCATGGGAAATTCTAGGTTTTGATAGACCCTAAAGGCAACACTAGTTTTTGCTCATGGCAACTGTGAGTACAATCCACCTTTTTTGTTGTATAAAATGCATATAAATATTGTTTTTTAATAGAATTGAAAGGAAACATTTTATTAAAAAATAAACGACTTGAGGGCTAGTCTAAGATGACAACTATTTGAATTGGATGACTAATTTACAAACCAATTGATTAACACATGTTATTTTTTATAGTAGTAGTTATTAGAAAACATGAAAAAGATTAATGGAGTGGAGATGAGCTTTTAAAGTCATAAAAATTATTTTAAAATGTACAAAATGAGCATTTGTGATAGTGGTAGTTACTAGAAAACATAAAAACGTCCACACAAGAGGAGAGGATACAATGGGGCACCACCATGCAAACAATCTAAGTTCAAACTTCAACAAGTGTAGAGACCTTGTGTGTGTAAGAGAGGGAAGGTGTTTGACCTCATGAAATTAGTTGACTTTTATCATAAAAAGGACTACACATATATACCTTGTTAAACTGGTCTAAGTAAATGTTTATGGAATACTTTATTCTTTTACAATTAACTTTTTTTTTTGGAAAGGCCACAACTTGCCATTTTACTAGCGCAATTCATTTTTCCTCCCTTTAGCCAAACCACATGAATCTATACTCAATTGTCTAATCTTTTCCAAAGTTCCCTTAGGAATAAAATTTAAAGACATCTAGTAAACAACAATTGCCTCAAGAAATGATTTGGCTAACATGAGCCTACCTCCTCCTCGAGAGAGACATCAATTATATAAAACATGTTAAATTCAGAAAATAAAATTCTAATTTTCATGGCCTTTATGTGCTTCAATATGCATACCACTTGAGGCTTCATTCTTGCATGTGCAGGGCACTTCTTGACTTTGTTTGTAGCAACATGGATGATTTCATTTGTGCCATCCATTGGTTTCAAATTTTGAGAGTGTGGTATGTCCATACACTCCTCAAATTCCAAAGAAGTCCATAAAGGGAGGTTTCCTCAAAGGAGCTTGAATCCATAGAGGTAGGGTGAGACAACTTCGTGAGGTAGGTTTAGGGTGGGCCACTATTCTTCCAACCGAGAATTACAGAGACCTCAATTGTATGGCTGACTCCAAGTGATGCTTATGACGTATCACCATGAATTATTTACCCTCATGCTCCCACCCTTGAATTTCCATAATGTGATTTGTAGTCTCCACTACATAGATGTCCTTGGCATGATTTTCTCCTGGAGTATATTGCTCAAATTCCTCTTTCATTTGTTCCATTAGATGGTCAAGTTCATAACATTTCACTAGGCTTTTGCTAACTCCCACCCACATCGATTCACTCCCTTCTACCCCTTGTTAATCTCGAGTATGACACAACATCTGCTCCTACAACGATAGCGTGCCATTGTTTCCACTGATCTTCTCAACAACCTAGCATACCTAACCACAACTACATCACCTAGAGAAGTTTTCCTCTCTCGATTGGAGTTGAAGTTGAGGTACAGGAAAGGGACAAATGAATTGAGCTATATCCAATATCCATTCCCAATAAACCGACACACACCACATAAATTTATCATCACACAAAACTTAAGGTCCCACATAGGAGATTTGGGTATGGAGTGTGGAGGGTGATGTGGGTGCTTTAACGTATTCTATGTTCATTGTTGCATGACAAGTTAGGTATTTATAAATGGCATGATCACCATAATATGCTTGCACACCATTGGGTTGGGGTGGTGGGGGGGAGGGGTTGGGTGGGTAGGTTGATAATCCCCTAATTTGGATTATAAATCCCCTCTTGCAAACTAGCCCCTTTGTTGGCATCCTCATATATGAGCTTATTTTACCTTAACAAGATGTGAAAAAACTCAAGTTGCTCAAAGTCAAGTGTTGGGTCACTATTAAGATTCTTTGTGTAAGTCCATAAAATTTGAAGCCATGGAGATGGGCTATGTGGTGTAGGGATCTTAGGATTATTGTCTAATCCCCAACCAACATTGCTTTTTAGAGCCCTTTATCTTTTAAAATAATTAATCCCTTGTATACTCGGAGTGATTCCACCTCATTATTGGTTGTGATTCCTACCCCCCATGCAAACTCAATTTCCCTTTTCCATTTAGTGTTAAAGATGAACCACCCCCCAATGAACCTGCCACCCCGTGATTACCTTTCAAAGCTCCATAAGAGAATACAATATACTATTTTTTCTTCACTCTTCGGTCTTAAAATTATGGATACCCCATTCTGAATTGCCATCTAGATGACTAATTTGGCTTCCTGATCAAAGCTTTTGGTTGCTTGGGTTGATCCAAAATTAGATTTTTGACCCAACTCTTCTCCCATACTTTGTAATTTACAAGAGAGTTTGTCCTTGTTCCATTTGATAGAACCGTCTTGTGTAGTGATCCTTGGGCTTGGCTGGTGACTCTCCTAGGGTTGGTAATTTCTCATTCGAATGTGGCGTGATTTATAGCTAACCAAAATTTTAGGTATTTTGGCATGCAATCTAAAATCTGTTCAATAGTTGCTAATTCACTAGGCTTCTTGGATGAGAGGCTTTCCAAGTCAAGATCATTTGTCACCAATCTTTAGGCATTGGAATTTCTTTCCTCAAATATTCATATGTGATTTTCCAAACTTGAAGAGTGAATGTGCATTATGGAAACATATGTTTTGTTGTTTATTTTGTAGTTAGATAAGGCATGCATCTTGTGCATCCTTGGATCCATCATTTTCTTATATTTCCCGTTATCAAGTTTTTATTTCAGACTCAAGTCCAACTGAAGAATTCAATTTTTGGAAGATAATCTCTTCCCTCGGCTTGCTTCTAGATCAGTGGCTTGGGTGGTAGCTTTTAGGTGGCTAACTTGGAAAAGTATCCCGGATTTACCATGTAAGGATTTCTATTTGTTTCCCATCACCTAGACTCTTTAACTACTTTGTTAATGAGGGTTTCTCCCTGAAAACAAGAGAATAACATCTAGAGTTGATCCTCTTAGTCAATTTGGGGATGTAAACATTTCCAACCAGACCACATTTCATTTTCATCTTGTTCCCATCTTGTTCCCAACGGGATAAATCATAAAGGACTTTAACAACTTATTCTTTAACAATTTGCAACACACAGTTTTCTCTATTAGAAAACAGAGGGTTCACAGCGCCAGTTTGCAGTGCACAGTTTGCAACGCACAATAATATAGTGGATGAGGTTACTGTTGCAAGAGGAAACTACAATTTGCTCTTTTTGGTATAATATAACAAACTTGAAGATTGCAAAAGTTTAGGATACCAATACTGTAGGCTTTTGATAAGTGCAAAGAGTTTGTAGCATATAAAATATGTAACAGTTTGCAGCAATATACAGTGGTTACAAGAAAGAAATATAAGCTTGCATTTGGATGATGAGAATAGGTAACCAAAGACTGCATGAAGGATTTAAACTAAGAGACATATATGACCAAAACTTTTCCTCTTCTGCTAATGATGACAACCACCATCATGAATGAAATACTTTTGTAACTGTACTCTGATAAACTTTCTAGACCTTGACTCATGTACATCCTATGTGTTAACACTCGGGATAAAATCACTCTACATCAAGTTGGACTTTAAGAAGGCTTATGATAAAGTGGAATGACCCTTCGTTTTGGCTATGCTTTAGGCCCGAGGGTTTGGCTCAATGTTTGTGTAAGACATTGAGACCCTTTTTGTTGATGCCTTGACATGTATTTCTATCAATCACACCAAGTTGGAGGGTGTTGGGCTCTTCCATTCGACTTAGCAAGGCTCCCCTTTGGTAAGTAATGCTCGCAAAAGATTTTTGTTATCTACTCGACAATGAGACTATTCTGGTGTTGATTTGGAGAATTCCCGATCTTGGGTCAAATATTGGTCATATGGTTAATGGATATTTTGTAAATGACTCCTTTCTCACCATTCTAGAAGACATAGAACCCATGGAAAACATGATAAGATGCATTCATGTTTTCAATGAAGCCACAAACTCCAAGCTTCAAGCCACCAAAACCTAGTGTTATCACCTATCCCAAGAGGCCATTCATGAGTGGCTTATAGGCCAAAGTTGGTCCTAGATTTAGTTGAGCCAAGTGTTTAAATTCTCGGGGATCCCTTTTGTCTTTTAGGCCTCACTTAAATTCTTGTGGGATTTTGTGCTTTAGAGTATTTATAAGATGGTGGTAAAATGGGTTTCTCATCCTTTATCCTTCACAATGAGATTCCAAATATGTTCTAAAGTCCTTATTGCAACTCATGTCTATTATTAATCATGTTGGATCCCTTCTCAAGTGGCCTACCATCATTGTAGAGGCTCTTGTGGGACTTTGTGTGGGTCATCTTGTAAGGGAAACGAGGTTTTCACTGGGTTAATTTGGAGTTATTTTGTAGTGAGAAGGAGTCAATACGATCAAGTTTGCATGACAAGAACAAGTTTGTGTGCTAAGTGGGTTATCAGAGCAATTAATGACCAAGAAAACTAGACGGTGCTACTACATAATTGTATTCTTCAGGCAACCCTGTTGGGCAAAAAATGTTGTTCAAATATACCTTGTTGATTACTCTTGTCAAAGTTCATATCTAAGACACATTTGTGGCCAAAAGCACCTGGAAAGCATGGGAAGCCATTAAAAGGCAACTTAGTTCGTTGGGGTAATCCATGCACACTAGCGTATCTTGTATTGAATACTACATTTAATGGTCACTCTTGATTATTTTTGAAGGTAAACCCTTAGCAGATTCTTCTTGGTTTTCATTTAAGTGGCTCTTTTGGAAGAGCATCTCTCATGCTAGAGACATTTATAACAATAAGGTTAATTATTGGAATCCATGGACAACACTCAAGGTTGAATTTAGGATTGTGAGATCCGACAAACCTATAATTGAAAAAGTGTAGGACCTTATTATTAATGACTTAATTCTCAAGATCGGTATCAATAGTCCGCTAACATGGTGGAATGACTAGAAATGGAATGGTTCTTTAAGAAATGTAAACTTGTAGATGGGTACAAATGGCTCATTGTTTGAGTTAGGCTTGATGCCAAGATTAATAAGCTCTAAAGGATGCATTCTAGACCCTCTAAGTGGTCGATTACATTGCATTAATATGAAATCCTTCATTGATCTTAAGAAGTTTGCTTTTCATTGGTGTTTGATCATGGACAACCTTTCTCTTGCCCAACATCTAAAATATCTAGGATTTGCTCAACCTAGATGCTCCTTTTGTCACAAAATGGATTTGTCATGTATGCTTTTTCATTGCGTGTTTATTCCAAATCAACTTGGGTTCACGTCCCTAGCCCGTGTGGTCAATTCCCCCCTAGGATGTTGCCCGACAATCTGCCCACCTTAGTGATTAACTCCCATGGTTGTAGAGTTTCATGCATCATATATCATGTTAGAATAAAAATGTTATTGTTTATCTATAAAGAATGAAATGAACATGTATTTAAAAATGCACAGTTTATTCATTTCACTTGGTATGATGAAGCTCTAATCTTTTCCAATTTGTAATTACGGATTTAGGTTCAATTAAGGAAGGTAGAGCTAACAATGGCACATATCTAGTGGTTGAGTTCTAAGGATTGACCCCTTGCACCATAAGCCAAGTTCCCTTAGAAGGTCATTCCTCTTTTAGCTTGGCTTGTTCACATTGTTTTGGTAGTAAGTCACACCACATGACAAGTGGCTTGGTTTAGGAGTGTAATGACTGTCGGAGCTAGAGCTGTGAGCACAACAATGGTCCACCTCCTTCTTAGCCCTTGAATGGAAATTTTACCTAATTGGACTTAGCCATTTCAATGGATAAGTGACCAGAACCATAGGTAGACAATAGATGAGACACACCCCAACTTGTTGACAATACACTATTCATTGGGTGAGGCCCAAATGCTAATGATTGCAACCCACCACTCGATATAAGATCGACTACAAATACTTGACTTTGTGTTGATTTTTATTGTTTCGATCTTACTGTCATACATTTGATTATGTTATCAGGCCCATGGCAATACGATTATGCACTTTGTTAGCCTTTTTCCCCAGTTAGTATGTTATTTTTTTGTAGATGGGAAATTCTATGTTTTGATAGACCCTAAAGGCAACACTAGTTTTTGCTCATGGCAACTGTGAGTACAATCCACCTTTTTTGTTGTATAAAATGCATATAAATATTGTTTTTTAATAGAATTGAAAGGAAATGTTTTATTAAAAAAAAAAACCAACTTGAGGGCTAGTCTAAGATGACAACTATTTGAATTGGATGACTAATTTACAAACCAATTGATTAACACATGTTATTTTTTATAGCAGTAGTTATTAGAAAACATGAAAAAGATTAATGGAGTGGAGATGAGCTTTTAGAGTCATACAAATCATTTCAAAATGTACATAATGAGCATTTGTGATAGTGGTAGTTACTAGAAAACATAAAAACGTCCACGCAAGAGGAGAGGAGACAATGGGGCACCACCATGCAAACAATCTAAGTTCAAACTTCAACAAGTGTAGAGACCTTGTGTGTGTAAGAGAGGGAAGGTGTTTGACCTCATGAAATTAGTTGACTTTTATCATAAAAAAGACTACACATATATACCTCGTTAAATTGGTCTAAGTAAATGTTTATGGAATACTTTATTCTTTTACAATTAACTTTTTTTTTTTCACAATAACAATTAAATTTTTTATTAGAAAAGGCTATGGTCAAAGTGGATAACATTGTAATACCCTTTTCAATAAATGACCTTGATTGAATATCCAAAACTAAAAATTTAACAACCAATTGCCTATAATTTCTGCCTTCCTAGTTCCAACCTTTAAAGGCTTGGTAGGTACACTATGTTACTTATTGCAAAAGTGAAAAACAACACAATAAAACACGTTAAATTATTTTCTTTTCCTCAAATAAATAAATAAATAAATAATTGTAATTTTATTATACAGAATAAAATTACAATTCACAGAATGGGAAACCACATTTCAAAAAGCTCCCTTTACGGAGAGAACATATAACCGTAGGTCATGTATATAATCTTCTCCATAAAAAATATTAAAAAGGATCCTAAACACAAGATCGTATAGAAAAAGTGAAGATCATAAATGATCTCAATTAAAAGTCTAAATAGTCTGTGTATAGTTGAGCAACGATAGACCGATTCTTGAAGTTTACATAAGATTTCAAAATCATATATCATTCACGTAATTAAAAGAAAGGATCATGATGATATTTTGTGGATTATCCATCCACCTTTTCTTGAATGATCCAACACCTGCATCCAAATGTACTCTAGCTTTTGAAATTCCATCAATTTTAGTAGTCTTTTCTTTGTACACATGTTGAGAATAAATTATATCAAAGGCTACCCGAGCAAGTTGAATGTCCTCATAAATAGGATGCAATCATTTTTTTTTCTCATTCATATATTCCATTCATCCAATTGATCACGACTAGGGAGTCACCAACTATTTGAAGATTTTGGAAACCTTTTTTGATAGACAATATTAGCAACAACCAAGCCCAATTAACTTTGAAAGTGATAACATTTTGATCCTTGAGGTGTATCACACCTCTTGCACCACATACTAGGGGTTCCTCTTGCACGCCCCATCAAAGTATGCCCATGCATCTCTCTTATCAATTTGTTCCTTAGAGATATGTCTTTGTGGTTTGTCCTTTGTAGATCGCTTAAATCCATTTAGTATGGTCATACTTTGAAAAACACATTGAATGGGAGGTATATGTCTACCTTCAAAGATCTAAGAATTGCGAGCTAACCAGATCCCCCAAGTTGTGATCAAAATTAAGGCTTTGTAATTTTTTATAGCATGATTGTTACACTAATTGTGTAACCCTTCATCTATAGAATTACCTCCCCAAACCTCCCTTAAGCATGTTAGTCTCTCTATTTCTTTCCACACCAACTCCGTGAAATGACATGTTATAAGAAGGCGATCAATGGATTCATTACTCTCCTTACAAAGTATACACCAACCAAGCCCATTCATGCCTCTTTTTTGTAAATTTTCCCATGTCAATGCCTTATTTTTGAGAGCTAACCACATAAATATTTGAGCCTTTAATGGACACTTAAATTTTCATATTTTCTTTCACCACCAGACCAAATCCCCCTTTCCTTCTAGTACACATAAATCCTAATAGCCTAGTTTAGGAGTGTCATTTCCTCTTGCCTAATCCCTCCCCCCCCCATATGATTTTATCTTCAACATCTGTAATTCTTACATGACTGGATTTGAGAATTGTGATATATATTTCCTATTCTATAACATCTCTCCCTTCCAACCCAAGTAAGTCGTCTTGCTTCCAAATAATTGTTGTTTCTAGATAAGCTACTTGGTTCAAGAAGAACATACCTTTCCTATGGAGTAACTCAATTAAACTATATGACAGTTTGTAACCCTCGACATTTCCAACCTAAGGATCATAACCAATTATCATTCTCATCTCATTCCCTATCCTCCATACTAGCCATTTTCCTATTAAAGGAAATGCTAGATTCATTGCTTTCCAAATTATTGAAGCATTATGCCCTTTCTTGTTTGTAGATCCGATCCACTCTTCCACATAAACTAGTGGTAGCTTTTAGGTGGCTAACTTGGAAAAGTATCCCGGATTTACCATGTAAGGATTTCTATTTGTTTCCCATCACCTATACTCTTTAACTACTTTGTTAATGAGGGTTGCTACCTGAAAACAAGAGAATAACATCTAGAGTTGATCCTCTTAGTCAGTTTGGTGATGTAAACATTTCCAACCAAACCACATTTCATTCTCATCTTGTTCCCAACGAAATAAATCATAAAGGACTTTAACAACTTATTCTTTATACTGGTTAAAGATGAATTTGAAATAAACGAAGAGGACCTATTATCCTATCCTCCCATATCCTTATAAGAACCAATGACATTTAGGATTGTATGATAAACAATAAAGTTTTACATAATTACCAAATAAAAATAAAAACGTGTTATGTATAGGAAAGGATTGTCTAGACTTCTTAACCTAACCTATCTCTGCTAGTATATTGTTTTGTGGACACTTCTTTCTACCATTATTCTTTTATAATTATTAAAGCAATTTCAATGTACATGTAATAAACTTTTTTAACTTTTAAAAATATACATTACATTTAAAAAAAAAAAACATTCCCTAAAATTATCCTTCACTAGTAAATAAAACATATTTACAGCTCATGATTTTTACATTAACTGTTCCCCGTACTGAAACTACATGCTTACAACCGACCGACCTTATAGAGATTACAACAAACGATACCACTCACAACTTATCCCCATTTACATAAGCTTGACATAGCATGTAATGAGAAGTGAGAAGTGTTCACGTTGAAGGAGATTCCAACCTATATATGCCACTCGGTAGGAAGACTTGCCATCGTTATGCACATCACACCCTGTAAATGTAAATGTTAAAAGCAAAACTAATTAATGTAAAAACCCAAACATTGTGTGTTTCAGCTCCGTGGATGAAGAACGATCAAGGTGCCGTGGTACAGGCCGAGCAGCATGGCATCCTCCTGGAACTACTCTGGTAGCCCTCTGCAATTCTCTTTTTCGTTTTCTGTATAGGTTTTTATTTTCAGTTGCTATCATGAGGTCCCAGTCCATGAAACTATGGAAATATATCATAAACCCTAAATCCTAGGCTACCATTACTTAGAAAAAATGGCATCCAGGAAGGCAATGCAATGCGCATTTGCCTTGCAAAATGTAGGATGCGCTGCAGTAAATCACAGATGTATAACTGTTTCTGCAATTGCCATTACTATTGACTATACAGAGGATCCATTTAGATATCAATTATGGCCTTGCCAGAAACGTTTCATGTCCAAGAGTGCGAAGGTGCAGAGGAGGAGTAGGAACAAGAGAGAGTCAGACTTCGAATTGGTCATGGAAAGACAGAAAACGGTTAATAAAGCATTGACTGTTATGGAGATTTTAAAGCATGAACCGGAACAGGTTATGACAATGAAAAGCCTGGGAGGGTATAGGAGCCGGATCAATCTTGCCAACCATCACAGAGTTCTTGAATTTGTGAAAAAATACTCGGGGATATTTGAGTTGTACAAAGACCCAAGAGGGGTTACATGGTGTGGGTTCACTCCAGCCGCTGAGGAGTTGATAGAGGAAGAAATGAAGATCAAGAAAGAGTACGAAAGCACGACAGTTAATTATGTCAGGAGGTTTTTGATGATGTCTGTGGATAAAGAATTGCCTGTTGATAAAATAGCTCATTTTAAGCAGTCCTTTGGTCTGCCAGATGATTTTAGAAGGGAGTGGATTTACAAGTTTCCGGAGTTTTTCAAAGTTGTCCAGAGAAATGATGGTCTATACTTGAAGCTTACTTCATGGGATCCTTCGTTGGCTTTCACTGAATTAGAGAGGAAAGCAAAGGGAGGTGCAGTGAATGCTGAGAACTCTACTCCAGGTTTAATCACTTTGCCTTTTCCAGTCAGGTTCCCCTCGAGGTTCCAGAGGATTAGGAGGCATTATGAAGCGATTAAGAAATTCCAAGCATTGCCGTATTTGTCTCCTTATGCGAATCCGAGCGACCTGGTGCCTGGATCAAAGGAGTTTGGGAAACGCGCCGTTGCGGTTCTGCACGAGATGCTGAGCTTCACTTTAGAGAAGAGGCTTGTGACAGACCATCTTACCCATTTTCGTAGGGAGTTTAGGCTGCCTCAGAAGTTGATGAGACTATTCCTCCGGCATTTTGGGATCTTCTATGTCTCAGAGAAGGGGACGAGATTCAATGTGTTTTTGACGACTGCTTATGATGGATCTGAGCTGATCCAGAAGAGCCCCCTTGTTCTTTGGAAGGACAAGGTTGCAGCACTAATGGGTGAGAGGAGGAGGAGAGTACGGGGAAAATTGGCATATGAAGACGCTGATGAAGATACAGTTAGTGCAGAAATTCGCACTGAAGGTGATTACAAGAAAGAAGGGATTGTTGACAGAGGAGATTGTTACAATGGATATGAAAGACTTAAGGGCAAAGATGAAGATATAGTCAATGATACAGAAGATGATCTCGAGGAAGATATAGAAGATGATACAGAAGATGATCTCGAGGAAGATGTAGAAGATGATACAGAAGATGATCTTGAGGACGAAGGAATGACAGAGGACGAGGAAATGGATGTGGAGGAGGTTATCAGGGCCTATGAAAGCTAGCAGGCTTTGTATGTTTCATATCAGTTTTCAAAACTTAGTTTAATTATCAGTTACAGAAACTTGTAGCGGGAGATGAATGGTGGAATATATCACTTCAGTCCTCAAAAGCTACCATCTAGCTGTAATTTGATTTGATTTATATTCTTCATTTGTTCAGGGTTCCTTTATCAAGCTACGCCTTTTTTGTTTCCTTTTAGCTTGGCTTGTTCCTTTCAAGATGCATTTTTCACATTTTGTTTGTACATGTGTTTATTGACTAACATTGCCTAGCATAATTTTATTCAATACTCTAATGCGATTCTGCTTCTGATTTTATATCACAAAGATGGATTTACTTAGGCTGCTTTACCGTAACTGTAGTAATTGTTAATATTTAAAGACATGCTTCTTTTCATTGCTTTCCTACGTTTCTGTTTTGGGAGTTTCTCAAAAATAGTAAATTTGTTTACCATTAGGTTTATACAAGATCACTTACAGGGTAGTGATGGAGGCATGCATAAAACATCTCTGACATAAACAATCCTACAGCACCATGATAAAAAGGTGGGACAGCTATAGAAGCTATCTATCTAGGAACACTATCAATGCTTGCCATGATGGCTGTATTCGTAGAATCGTATGTGTTGAACCACTTTTCAAATGCCCTAAAACATGAATGTGCTCCCGTTTCTTTCAATTTTTCCTGAGAATTTTGATGCATTTGTTTTAGAATCCAAACAAAAACTTCTTACATAGCTTGGTTTTGATTCCTTTCTGCCAACAAACCATTTTCTGAGTACAAGTTGTCATATGTTGGAGGAAGTTGCTGACTTGCAAACCAATCTATTTTATTTTAGCTAGAATGTCAGTGGAGTAGTTGCTGAGATGAGAGGCCAAGATTGTTTCTTTTGTTTTATGATGGCTAAAACGTTCATTGAATCTTTGCAGCTAACTTTTAGATTGATTCTCATCATTGGCTAGTCTATGGGACCAATAAAATCATTATACAGGGCAGTGATGGATGCATGCATAAAACATCTCTGACAGAAACAATCCTACAGCACCATGATAAAAATTAGGGACAGCTATAGAAGCTCTCTATCTAGGAACACTATCAATGCTTGCCATGATGGCTTGGCTTATGGCTGTATTCGTAGAATTTTATGTGTTGAACCGCTTTTCAAAAGCCCTAAAACATGGACGTGCTCCAATTTCTTTCAATTTTTACTTTAGAATTTTGATGCATTTGTTTTAGAATCCAAACAAAAACTTCTTACATAGTTTGGTTTGGATTCCTTCTGCCAACAAAGCATTTTCAATACAAGTTGTCATATGTTGGAGGAAGTTGCTGACTCGCAAACCAACATTGGGTGATCTATTTTATTTTATCTATAATGTCAGTTGAGTAGTTGCTGAGATGTGAGACCGAGATTGTTTGTTTTGTTTTATGACAGCTAAAACATTCATTGAATCTTTGCAGCTAGCTTTTAGATTGATTCTCATAACTGACATTATAATGATAGAACAGGTTGGTCGTTTTTATGGTTGTGGGAGTGTTGAGCCCAACAACTTCCCCAAGTTCGGGAACTTGGGGACCCCTCCTAAATTTTCAATGCTAAGTTTCCGAACCTGTTTCATGAAGATATGTCCTTTGTTTTGCAGTTGAGGGAATGTTTTTTGGTTATTTTGACTTACATGACTTAGTGGCTTTTTGTGCTTTTACAGAAATATCTTGTATCAACAATTTGTTCATTGAAAGACACTTGTACTATGAAGCTATCGCTGTTGGTTTTATCCATTGAAAGATAGTTTTAAGCAGGCCCATGATTTAATCTTGGTAATATTTTCATGTGGCTTCCTTTGGGAAAAATATTGTATCAAGGTCTTTTTGAGACCTTTTGTTGTTGCATGCAAGTAAAAAAATTCTATCTTTCAGAGTAATGGGACCACATCACATATGTCGAAATGTTTGAAGTTTGAAAGAATTACGACCACACGCCGCGGCGCAACTTTTGGAGAGGCTGAATTGTATGATAGTCAAGCCGTGGAACAATTGTAGTAAAGCTCAAACTTTGCGAGAAATGTGACTTCATCACGACTTTTACAAAGTTCAACTTAGTAAAAAGTGCGACCACGATGCAATTAGTCAACAAATTAAACTTTAAGTGAACGTGACCATGTCGCACGCGTCAAGAACATCAAAGTTTTATCTCTGTGCAATGAAAACCTTTTGCTATTGCAACTGTAGCAAAGTTCAAACTTTGCGGAGGATGTGCTGCTACCATAGGAGCATCGAAAGGTTAAAGTTTTAAGTGACTTTGGCCACAACACAATTGATCAAAAGATTAAACTTCATAGTGGATGTGACCATGTCAGAGTTGCCTAAGGATTCAAAAGTCTCCACACGTAGCGAAAGTAAAGAGGACATTGGTGATCGCATGGTTGAAAAAGTTCAAAGTTATAAAGGATGCATTTGTGTTGCGATCATTGCAAGTTTCAATGTTTTTGAGAGATGTGATAAGGGTTTGCATAGTTTCAGCATCACATGAGAGGTAAATATCACCACCGAAGAAAAGGCTTGGTATAATGCTACAAAACTCAACTTTAGGCGTGGACCCAAACATTATAAGAAGTGTGCCAAGCCGGGATGTATCACAAGATTGAAAAAGTTTCGAAGTTTGCATCAAGAAGTTATAAAGGGAAAGTGTCCCACTCAATTTTCTGTAGACCACATTGTTTGAAACGAGTTGCATTGTGTGTAGCTGGTTGAAGTATTTGCAAACCCTAACTGATTGGAATAAATTGTTTTCGTCGCACGAGGAACTTAAGGAAGAGGATCAACACCTATTGGCTAAGCAGGCGCTTATTTGACACTTGTCAACAAGTTGTTGGCTCTTTTTCTTATATACCTTCTTATACTTATTTTCATTAGCAAATGGTTGGGGGTCATTTTCAATATTCAAATAAAATAAGATTGGCAAAGTGCAGTGTTGTTACTTCCAAATTGCACACAGAGTCTTGTGATCGCCAACCCAAGGCTTGATTTTATTGCCACTTATTAAAGTATGGGTTTTGAAGTCGATACTTATGCTTAGAGAAATTGATAGATAAGATCCCTTTCTAGAATTTTCGTATCACATGGTTACCAATGAATTTGAACCCCAACATTTTGAAACTAAGTTGCAGGAAACGCCCCCCCCCCTCTGTTTCGGAGCTGGAAACCGTACGGTACGCCGAAACGGGTACGGTACGGCCCTGAAACGCCGGCGGTCGTACCGTACGACGTTTCTCGAAATGGAAACGTCGTATGGTACGACCGTCGACGTTTCGGGGCCGTACCGCGCCCGTACGGCCGGGTTTCCGCTGCTTTTAAAGGAAAATCAGGCAAATTAAGAGGGCCGTGGGGCCCCCAAACAGCAAATTAGTTTTAATTAATGTCTTTTTGGCCTTTTCTAAATAGAATTAAGATGATTTTCTGTGTTTTTGTTTTGATTAAAAAAAGAAACTTCTAGATGCAAACTAAAACCCTAAATATCCTTCAATTGCTGTAAGAAACCACTTGCTTCACTCATTCCTCACACTTTCATTAGCAAGAGGAGCTTCCTACA
>JASDQU010752877.1:16446-28026 GCA_032191745.1 Picea mariana | reverse complement strand
AAGTCTATTTAATGCAAGTAGGTAGATATGAATGTAGGATTAAACAGTTTATAAGCGTAGTAGGGAAAACGGATATAGACACCCTCAACCCTTGTATTATGATAATGTTATGATCATTTAGATTTGATAATTTTTGAAGTTGTAGCAGAGAATTGTAGAAAAGAACCCATGTACAGGAGCACTTGAGTTAATATATAAAGCTTTGACTCAATTTTCATGGTGTTATGATGCTTACTGTTTACATTTGTTAAATGGTATGTTTACAGTTGTTTTATTTTCTTTGTTATGCATTTGTTTCAATGTTGTGTTGGGTGTATGATTTCATATTGAATGTATGAAATATGAGAAAGGAGAAGAATGAGTTTCAATTGTTTCTCTTCCTGAGAAATTCCTACAAAGAGTGCAGTGAACATCCGCAAGGTGTGCATTGACGAGGATCTGAGTTTTATCTCAGAAATCTCAGGAGAGATATCATTGTTCTCATAACCAACATAAGTGCAGGTGAGGCACAGAGCCATGTAAGGTGTGTGCAGGCTGGCTAAAGCCTTAGAACTTATCACTTAAGGTGAAGGTTGAAGGACTAATGTTGCAAAGAGTGCATAGGGTCGAAGACTCAAATAACCAGGGGTTATTTGAAAGTTGCCGCAAGGAATGCGAGTAGGATTCCTTTTGGAGGCTTGAGTTTGCAAGTGAGAACTCAGAAGGGATAACACCTTTGAAGTGTTAAAAGAGAGGCAGAGATCAAAATAATCTCGTAGAAGTCAAGTCCAGGTGGAAGGACACCAAGTCATTTTGGCTAGAAATCCTTGAAGAAGAGTGAATGAACGGTGGAGACACTTCGTGGAGAAGTGCCGAAATCCTGTGGAACATTGGATCTCACAGATCTATGAGAAGGTTAAGGCTGAGTGCCTTTTATCATTCAGAAAGCTCAAGAGGACTAGCGACTATTGGATGAGAAGAAACAGGAGCCGTTGATTCCCCTTTGGAGTGAAATTTCAGCATTTCGGTATTTCGGGGTTTGGAATTTCGGCAATTCTGATGACAAGGAGCTAGGGCTCTTTGCATTGAAAACCCCAAAGTCACGAAACACGACGTGCCTTTGGAGTAGGGTTGTGGTCACGGAGGAAGTCATTTCAGCATTTCAGTATTTTAGGGTTCAGGAAGTAGAGGAGGCTATGATTTTAGGAATCGAGAGTTTCAAACACCCGGTCCATGAAATCCTAAAAGACCCAGAGCCTATGGATCGAGGAATATCTCAGCCATAGGTCACGTGGGAGGTGAGAATTTGGGAATTCGGGAATCGGAGTTTTGAAAGGTAGGAAAACACTCTGCTGTGGATTTTTGTGAATCGCGAAATCCCGAAGAGTGAAAGGAAAAATTCTTGAAAGGTTAAGGAACAATAGCAGTTGGGCCCTAATCGGGTTTCAGGACTCAAGAGGTAGAGTTGCATGGTCACACAACTCCTGAAATCATGAAAAGAGAAACACCAAAAGGTGGGTCCCAAGTATCTGTCAGTGGATACGCGCGACAGAAGTCAAAGGAGTGGTCAAGGTTCGACGAAAATCCTGAAAGGCCATCGATCTCACCAAAGGAGAAATTTTAGAATTCGGGGAATCACAAGGGAAGAGGAACAATTGTTGGTTGTTTGCTCAAGTCCCAAAAAGCCAAAATTAGCGGGCAATAAGTGGCGTGTGTTCGGTGCATTGAAGGAGTCAACCTTCATTGACATTTCGACATTTCGGCATTTCATAATTTGGGGATTGAAGAGTCAGAGACTTGACATCAGGATTCCTGAAGTCGCGAAATCCAAAATTTTCCTATTTTGGAAAAAGTCCTGATCATAGTTGTTGGTCAGGTGTGTAGAGTTAGCACCCTATGTTTGATCACATAAGTATAACTCATAAGGACATGTGAACACACCCTTGTGCGTACGTGTGAGATATTCCTTGAGGGGAAATCAAAGAGTCAATCTGACTCAGAGGAAGTTTTAGAATGATCCCAAGACCGGGAGGTCGCGCAGAACCTGCTGAGGCAGGGGGTGATGCATCACATTAGCACATGCACTCACTAATGTCACCTTATTATAACCCTAAATTGCACCATACATGCTTACCTGGCATCAGGCCATCTCATATCCCTTCTTTGCCAAGCCACTACTGAACAACTCTTCTAAAAAACTACATTTTTAAAAAGTCCACGCTAGCTAACCCACCACAGCCCGCGTGGATCTACAGTGTCCACGCTAGTTGGCCCACTACAACCCGCGTGGACCTTTAGAAGCACGAAAAAAGGAAATTTGTCAACGAAAAAAAATGCTATGGGTGAGTTAACTAAAACTCCCGGCCATGCATGGCCGAGGGTTCATCCAAATACCTAGCTCCTTCTAGCCTATAAAAGAAGGGGTAGGGGTCCCATTTGGAGGAAAAAAAATATAGCAAAGAAACTCTGCCCATTTGCGTATTCCCATTGTCCCAACCCTTTAGCCTTTCCTTGTGCCAAAGGAGAAACAAAGCAAAGCAGTTGGAGAACAGTGGAAGAGGAGCCCAAGATCAGGTTCGCAAAGTAGTGGCCGGTCTCAAATTTTGTAATTTGACTCATTCAAAGTAATAAAGAAAATGCTTTTCTCGTCCCAATTCATGAACTTTTTATAGTTTGATTAGTATATGTTTGGATTTCTAACCCGTTATTATATAAGTAGGATGCATGCGTAGTTGTTGCTTGTCTTGTATGCAGGTCAGCTTTGGAAGGAGTATTGTGAACAAGTAATCAAGTACAATGAAGGATGGACATCAAATGTCGGGAACGAGGTAAGTTGATCTTTCCATGCATTTACTAAGAAAAGGGGATTTAAATCTATGGATGAAGGTAGAAAGTAGTTTCTCTTCGGTCATATCTGCATGCAAAGTTTGAACTCTATTTGCTAGTCCGTAGGGAGATTTCCCTCACAACAGAATTGGCAACCATACTGGGGAGACTCTCTAGGGTTCCTGAAATTTTATTTGGTTTTTGGGTAGTTTTAAAGACTAGTTTTTCTTGCTTGTTTTTTCTTTTAGTTTCTGTAAGGTCTGAGCTAGCAGAGAGTCTGGTTTTCCATACCAGCTTTCTCTGATTTGCTTGACTGTGTTTGTCGAGACCCACAAAGGTACACACGGCCTGCATAAGCTCTGCACATGTGTACCCGTGCCCTACTCTCTTACAGCCCGCGTGCGAACACTAACTGAAGAAGTAGCAGTAGCGTGTAGAGTTCAGAGAACTTCAGGGGCAGCCATCCTCTTCCCTATCAGAATCACACATTCTCAGGGGGTTTTCTGGAACTCTGTCTGAGTCTTGGTTGTTTGCAGTCCTATCTCAGATTGTTTTTGCTTTATCATTTTTCCTTACATTATTCGTTTTTCTGTTAAAAAGAGTGTCCAAGCCTTTCAAGGGATATTGATTATCAATATCAGTGGTCTCTTCCTGGTTTGGTCTGTCTATTTTCATTTTTTCTCAGAGTTTAGAGATACACGTGTCCTGTACAAGGTTAGCCCGCATGTACATGCCCTCCGTATCTATCCAACACGTGTTCGCACGCATGCTGTTATATTAACAGTCGCGTGCTGGTATAGGATAATTTTTGTTGAGGGTAAGGCAATCATCCTTTCCCTTGATAAGAATTATTCCTCTCAGGTGTTTGAATCTCTGTCTGAGTAGTCAGTAGCTTAGGATTAATCTTACCCTTAGCTTTCTTTTTCTCATTTAAAAAAAGTTGTCATAAAAATAAGAGAATTTTTAAGGTTTTTAGACGTGTGAGAGTCATTTTTTTTTTAAATTGCTAGTGTGTGATTTTTGACCTGATTCTTTGCGATCTGCGATTAGGCTAGAATTGTTTTTCCTGGTTTTTGCTTGTTGGTATTTTTCCTTTTTGCTTTATCAAGAATTTAAATAAATAAATAAATCTCTTTTCATTTTCTTATTTGGTTGAAGAGTGTGTTTATGCATTATTAGCCAGGGAAAAGCCATTTATTTCATAAGTTTTTTCAGTTTACTTAGATCATAAGTATCTTGTAGTCAAGTGAAATTACTTTTGAGTTTGCTGTCCAAAATCTTAGAAAATTAAAAATATTTATTTTGAAAAGTTGTTGAAATTTTGCATTAAATAAAAGTTTTGTTTCCATCTTTTTTATTCATTTCTTGCTTTCGTCTTTTCACATCATCAGTTTCACCTTCATACCCCTTGACGTAATACAAATCCATAAAATTAACACTAAATTTAAAAATCTACTAGACTTTTATGTTTGTAGGGTTCACCAACTAGTTCATGATTAGGGCCTTGGATTAAGTTGGAGAGGAAAATCTTCAAGGCCATTTAAAATCAAACATTGGAGTCTGAATTAGGGAGTGTCTAAGTCCAGTGTCATGAAAGTTATCTGGGACCCCCCTCTAACACAGGGGATAAACACGAGGTCGCGTGCGGAAAGGTAGCAGAGATAACCCCTCCAAAGCTAGACCAATCGTAGTGGAGAACACATATAGAGGGCTTGTTTTGGGATTCCGTCGTTGCATTTGCCACAGGGCTTCGTGGGTCTTGAATCTGTTCGAGGCCCTCAGTTGTCTTCCGGACCATTTTCTCTCGATACCCTTGACAAGTTTCAGGCTTGATACCCTACTCATTGTGGTCTACCTAACTTTTAACTGTACCCGCCTGGTGACTGTTCGCACGCTGGCAACCTAGTTGCTAATCTTTTTTAGGGACATACACAGGTGACTGTGGGGGTATACCATGGTACTTAGGACAGACATCGGGCCACACTTTTCAGAGTATACCCGGAGGGTGCTTCCATGTTCGAGTTGCACTTGCACCGGTAAGTTGCTCTAGTGTCGGTTGTTGTAACTGTTCTTCCAATTAATCTAGTGTTTGCCTATCTTATCTTCTAGGGACTTTTTTAGTGTGCGTTACTTTTGAACATTTAGACTACCTTAGAGTGTCTTGGATCTTCTCACACAGTGGAGGATCCCGAGCTCCACCGATCACGAAGGCTTCTTGGCCTACCGCTGGTTACACTGGAGCCACCCCTGCCACCATTAAGGCAAAAGCTAGACCAACAAGGGTCTTTTGAAGCGACCAGGTTACAAGCCATTGTGCCCGACCAACCCCTGGAGGAATCAACCATTTTGGACCTTGAAGCAACTGCTCTTGGCCCGGTTAAAACCCCAACCACTGATTTCTTGGCACCTTTCATCATACCAATTCAATTTTACCAGCGCCAGACAGTGTTGCACACAGCAATGGAAACAAATGTTGTTACTCCTTCTGGGAATTCTTCAATTCCCACCATGGTTGTCACCACAGGAGAGATTTCACCTCCTAACCCACCATCTTTGGTCTGAGCCACCATGGTCTCAACCGCAACTACTTCGCACAGTGGTCCAATCCCATCTTTGGCGACGGCCACAACCCCTTTTACACCAAGTGCGACGGGCCCTTCGTTCTCATATGGGATGCCTAGTTCGGGTACAAGTCCTGTACTTTCTTACTCCACTTTACAGACTTTAGGTATGGGGGTAGGGAGCTCTAGCACTGCTCTACAAGGTCACATTGGGGGAACTCCTACTCCTTTTAATGCTTTCCCTTATGGAGGAGGTCATATCCCTCCTTCGACCCCTTCACTCGATGGCTCGCATCAGCCATCCGTCGGGCAACCGACACACAATAGTTTATTTGGAGCGGGGAGTCAAGGACCACCTTCACATAGTATGCCAATAGGTTCAACACCGTTTTCCTTGAACGGAACATTTGGTAACAATGCTTTCTCATCAGCCGCTTTCCTGACTGGGGGCAATCCCAGTTTTGGACAATCTATTCCAATGCAGGGTACCATTCCTGCACAAGGGGCAAAACTAGAAACTTCTTCTGCATCAGGCCCTTGGAATTCTTGGCAAGGATCTGTTCCCTCATCTAAAATGCTGATCTGGAGTAATTCTTTCCACAATCAATGGAACCCCAGACAAACCACTATGTCTATCCCCACGGGACTGACATGGGGTAACCCTTCCCAAAGTCCTTTGAATGTACTGCATGCCCAACCTTCTATGTCCTATTTCAGAAATCAGTCGATGATGTCTCCATAGACGCAAAATCCATATGCTAGCCAGGGCCATGGTTTCTACCAGAATCTGGGCCAGCAGCTAAAATTTTCCCGGCAACCTGGTGCCAGTCAAACCCCAGGCCCCTTTTTCCCAGGTTAACACCAACAACCAAAACTACYCTTCCTGACAACTTTGCACTTGCCAGATTTGACAAGGTTGTTGAATGACCCCATCTGTCACGATCCATGTTGGCCTCCTATGCCAACTAAGTTGCCTTCAGACATTCCAAAGTTCGAGGCCAAGCCTAACAAAGATCCAGGAGATCATGTGACTACCTTCCATCTTTGGTGCTCATCCATCTCATTGAAAGATGATTACGTACAATTGTGATTGTTTCAACGTACTCTCATTGGGAGTGTCGTGAAATGGTACATCGAGCTTGATCACTCAAGATACTCTTCCTTTTGTGAACTAGTGATTGCTTTCCTAAACCATTTCTAGTTACCTGTGAGATACGATGTTGGCACAAAGCTGCTCACCAATTTCGAATAGACAACAATGAACCATATCTCTGATCACATCCGAGAATGGAGACGCCAAAAGAGTTTAATCAAAGTGTCAATCCCACCAGCATTCCTGTTTGAGTGGTTCCTTAAGTCTTTGGTCCCGTAGTTATCCAAAGACGTCACGACATCGGGAGTATTCTCTAAAGAAGACACCATCATAAGGGCTTAACAATTTGAGCTCATCTATTCTCAGTCCAGTTTATTATACAACATCTTGCCAGATGCGCCACGCTCAATGCTTGATAAAACTAGATAGAGAGATAGACCACATGTCGATGGTATTGATGGTTCAGCACAAACAAATCTCGTTGAGCAACTGATGCAACAATTGCAATAGTTGTTGATACAACACACAACAGCCATCCAAACTACTGTTTTGGCTGCTCCCCCTACCAAAACGTCAGATGTACACATAGTGCAATCGACTAATCCAAAGGCCACCCAACAGCCTGAAAGAAAGAAAAAACAACAAAATAAGGGTAAGGGGGATAAGAAACCCACCGATAATGCTGATGGGGACAACACTAAGAAATGGAAGGCAAGATATCCATGCAACTTGTGCGTGGAAGACCACCCGACCCATCTATGTCCTCGGCTTGCAGAAGCCCAAAAGTTTGTGACGCAGCAACAACCTACTGTGTTGACCAATCCATTTCAACATGGGAAAAAACTAACCCAAGCCTCTGCAAGCACGAAAGGGGGCATCCAAGAACCCCCTCCGCCTGTGAACAACCCCACATCCGCAAACATATATATGGTGAGGGGTGATGCTTTTATATCGACTAGAGTGCATGACTATAGTAAACCAAGCACTTCTGAGAAGGGTAAAGAAGTTGAACTCCCATCTCTTCCTCTACATATTGAGAAGAAGTTGGGAGAAACAATGACACGCATTCCCAAAGGCACATTCAAAAAACTTCTCATAACCCAAACTCAAGGGGCGCCCAAAAATACTCTGTGGTGGAAGATTTATCACAAACCCCTTGTGCGATGTCTTCTTTGGAGGTCCTCCAAAGCTACCCTTNGGGTGATTCTTTTATATCGACTAGAGTGCATGACTATAGTAAACCAAGCACTTCTGAGAAGGGTAAAGAAGTTGAACTCCCATCTCTTCCTCTACATATTAAGAAGACGTTGGGCGAAACAATGACACGCATTCCCAAAGGCACATTCAAAAAAGCTTCTCATAACCCAAACTCAAGGGGCGCCCAAAAATACTCTGTGGTGGAATATTTATCACAAACCCCTTGTGCGATGTCTTCTTTGGAGGTCCTCCAAAGCTACCCTTCTGAGAGGAAAGCCTTGTTAACCACTTTATGATATACCGAGACTTGTAATTTGGGTACAATCATGTTGGATACAATCGATTTAAAACCTCGTCTTCCTTACCACGTAGCATTTCAGATAGTAGTGGCTTCTCCCACAAAAACTTTTACTCGAAATATTTTCCACACGGTGGTTGATGACGGCGCCTCGACATGCGTTATGTCATTGGCATGTTGGAAGGTCATTGGCCAGCCCATTTTGTCTTTGTCACCTACTCTCCTCACCGCTTTTGACAGTCGTTCGTTCCGACCACATGGTATCATTCCTTCTTTCCCTGTGCAGTTAGGAGAGAAGACCGTGTGTGTCGAAGTAGAGTTAGTCGATGCTCCCCTCGGCTATAACCTCTTGTTAGCAAGGAGTTGGACTTATGCCATGCAAGATGTGGTTGCTACAGTTTTCTGGGTCTTGTTGTTTCCACATGAGGGTCAGATAGTGACCATCGATCAATTTTCTTTCTCCAGACCTGACCCTACATTGGGGGCATCCACGGTCCCGATGATTGATAATCCTCAACCAGGTGTCGTCCATAGGGGTTGGTTTGTGCCCATCTTTGATGGGGACCTTCGATTACCCACCCCCTCAAGGCGATATCAAGTTTATATCCAATCACCATAAGGTTGATATTTTTCAAGTTTCATCGTTCCGCATGACTTACTTCGATGATCCATGGATACTTCCTTCCACATCAACCACGATGGATGAGGTAAGGCACCCGGGTATGTCCATGCCCTTGTCCGCCGCTGAAGTAGCATACTCTTTAGTCCAGCAAGCTTGAGCTAACACTGATCCAACTCCTGTACAAGAGTTAGATCCACTTCTAGAGCCTATTTTAGCTCATGGTTCTCTCGCTAACACCGATTCGTTAGACTTAGTCTTGCCCTATGATGAAGCAATAATCGAAGCAATGACTAGTCCAGACAAACCTTGGGAAGATCTTCATCACATATCATATTTCCTCCCAGATTTAAGCTGAATCGAAGCAGGAGAATTCATCGTGACTATAACTGGAGATAGGTCTTGTCATACTAATCCCTTAGCTACACACAAGATCTATGCTGAGGGTAATATGGAAACCATTGCTGAAACTATACCTATCAATATCTCCAGAACCCCTGGCATCTTAGACAATGTTTTCGTCGAAGCATACAGCTCCCCCAAGGAGATGCCAGGCATCGACCCACAAAGATTCTATCATGAGATAACTTTGTTTTTTTTAAGCTCGCTTTGAGATTTGAAAGAAACATCCGGCAAGACTGCATTTATGCTTTTCGATCTCGTCGGATTAACTGAGAAAAGTAGCCATTATGGAGTCTTCTTTAAGCCCTTTTCAGACTCCTTAAAGATGAAAAGATTCCTGAGTGACCTTGTTTCTTCACACTCATTCAATTGGTCCAGAAGAACATTCCTTAAACGGGTCTTCTTTAAAACCCTTTTCAGACCCTCTAAACATGAAAATATTTTCGAGCGATCTTGTGGCCTTTCATGCTCGTTAAACTAAAATTTGAAGTCACGTCTGTCCGGCAGTAGTTTACCCCTTTTTCAGTCCGGACGGTCAACTRTACGAACAAAGGTATACTCTATGGAAMTTCRGTTCTATAGAAGAGTACTCTCAGGTATAATTTTACCCCTTTTTCGAGCCTGAGGGACTAAATTTACGAAAAAGGAACCCCCATGGAGTCCATAGTTAAGCTCTTTTCAGACTCCCTAAAATTGAAAAGATCGTCGAGTGACCTTATTCTTTCACACTCATTAAATTGGTCCAGAAGAACATTCCCGACGGAGTCCATAGTTATGCTTTTTTCATACTCCTTAAAAATTAAAAAAGGGTCGAGTGATATTGTCCTTATCACACTCATTAAAATGGTTTTGAATAGACGTCTTGTCGGTGCTATTTTACCCTTTTTTCGAACCAACTAGACTACCTTCGAAAAAGGTGCCTCAATGGAGTCTCCTTTTCTATTTTTTCAGACTCTCTAAATATGAAAAACCACCGAGCTTACCTTCTCTGGGCTCGTTAAACTCACATCGAAGGACATTACCATTGTGTGTTTTGTTAACCGCGTTTGCATACCTTATACATCAGCCTTGTAACAGTTTGCTTCTACGTCTTGACACCTTTGGCCCCTAGAGGATTTTTCCCGAGTGTCCTTACTCTGAAAATCAGTCTTGTCCCTGTGCCTTGAACTTATATGTTTGCAACACTCATTCCTCCTTTGTAACGTAACATTCCTTTATTCTTTTTTCCAAAATTATTGAAAAAGACAAAAAAAATCAAATATACCCCAAAAAGATGAAGGGAAAAGTATTTTCTTTATTGGAAGCATAATGAGTCACCCTTGGATAAAGCACATCTGTCCATTTGTTCATCAAACCCTATGATTTAATATGACCTTAGGAAGTTGTTCTCGCTACATAGAGTTGTGTCCTCCTCCATTTGGTTTTTCTTCCAAACATATGGAGGGTTTTTGTTACCTCCTGCCTCGTAAACTTATGTTAACTCCATGCTGCCTAAGTCTTATCATTTGTTGTGTTGTTGTCCAAGGGAAGTTTGTCACCAAGCCTGAGTTGGCCCCTCTGTAGTTTGTCTCTTGCCCTCATGCCCAGCCATCCTAAATTTCCAATCAAGTCCTTGTTCAAAATCAATGAAGCCTTCAATCTGATCATCAAGATTATCTAGTCCATGACCGACGAGCCGTCGAAGACCTTTGGGTAGTGCAGTCGTACACTCATATTACACTCCTACCTGAGTTTTGAAGATTTTGAAGTTGTTTCTCAAGCTCTGAAGACCTCATCTCCAGCCATCAGGCCGTATCATCTTCTAGAAGATGGATACTCTATATTTATATCTTTTTGATTTCGAGATGTAGCTTCACTGTGTATTGTTCATGGCTACTCTTTATATAGTTATATGACATGGATCTATAGTGTATTTTATTGGTAGCCATGATTCTATTTTTTCCCGAGCTTGGGTATGCCCGCCTCGGTGAGACAATTGTTATTTTGCAGACGACGCCTCCCGGTTCCTGATCCTTGGGCTCAATTGTTCAACATATTAGTAAATATTGGTAATGTATTTCAGCCATCAGATGCTCTTTTGACCTCACACATTAGGGGGCATCTGTTATAACCCTAAATTGCACCATACATGCTTACCTGGCATCAGGCCATCTCATAGCCCTTCTTTGCCAAGCCACTACTGAACAACTCTTCTAAAAAACTCCATTTTTAAAAATTCCACGCTAGTTGACCCACTACAGCCCATGTGGATCTACCATGTCCACACTAGCTGGCCCACTACAGCCTGCGTGGACCTTCAAAAGCATGAAAAAAGGAAATTTGTCGATGGAACAAAAATCTATGGGTGAGTTAAATGAAACTCGCAGCCATGCATGGCTGAGGGTTCGTCCAAATACCTAGCTCCTTCTAGCCTATAAAATAAGGGGTAGGGGTCCCATTTGGAGGAAAAAAAATATAGCAAAGAAACTCTGCCCATTTGGGTATTCCCATTGTCCCAACCCTTTAGCCTTTCCTTGTGCCAAAGGAGAAACAATGGACAGTCGAAGAGGAGCCCAGGATCAGGTTTGCGGAGCGGTGGCTGGTCTCAACTTTTGTAAGTTGACTC
>JASDQU010752876.1:0-22011 GCA_032191745.1 Picea mariana | reverse complement strand
CCTTCTAGTTTCTCAACAAGCTTTGTGCTTGCAGACATCTTGTACTTGCGACAACAAAAATAACCAAAAAATTGAAAATGCTCAAAATCAAATTTTGACTTTACCAGGAGGTGCGCTTGGCTGAGGCGAGTAGCCTGGTGTCCTCGGATCTGAGAAAATCCAATTTTTACCCTGTCAAATCTGATCTACGGATTTCTGGACTGGTGCTTCTGGTACTTCTGGTACTGGTTTTCTGGTACTTCTGGTACTTTTGTGAAACTAGGGTTTCACTTTCTGGGAGATCCAGCCACTGAAAAGGGTCGCTCTAGGTGCCAAATTGATCCTGGGGGGAGGGCGCAACTTTCTAGATGTTTAGGGAGCTGAAAAGAGATACTTTTTCAAAACCCTAATTTGCAGGTGTTGCAGCAGTGACGTTTTTCCTCTTGTAAATTGTGCTTTCTTTAGGTTGGCTCTGATACCATGTTAATATTTATGCCATTATTATAGTTCTTTGCATTTCAATAGATAAGAGCATCATAAGAACAAGATCACTGAGAAATACACATTCACAAGAGACACAACATTTATCCTAGGAAACCCTCTAGGGGAAGAAAACCCAGCAAAACTTCCTTATCATAAATAGCTTAAACAATGTTCAAGAGATAACTCAAACCAATACAGATATTCCTCCCCAAGAGATGCGCCACTTTTCTTCTCCTCTCTGGTAATTGCAGCTTGCCTCATAAGAGAAATGAGCAAGTGAGTTGTGTGTTAGAAGTGAGGCACTAGCCTCTTATTTATACAAGACTGGCATGTGTGAGAGGGTTTCACTGGCAGGGCCGACCTCTCACTCTGGGTGGGTAAACCCACCTTTATTTAATTATGTGTCTTCAATAATAACTGTTGGGGATGACTTCTTATTCTACCCTTTATAATTGTCCGATGACCAATCCACAAAAGGGGATTTGGTCCTTGTACAATTACCGACATGATTAATCCACAATGGGGATTAATCCTAATAATAATATAACAATAATAATAAGAATTCTCTTCGCAGTTACATTATTTCAACAAATCCAACCATATACACCTTACATGAGCTTACATTACCTCACCATGAAGGTGTCCTAGTTATTCATTCAAACAATGGAAAAGTGAGCAGGTCCCACACCATGTCACACTCACTAAACACAAGGGGAAGCCTAGGTCGCTAAGACTAAGGAGACTTGAGTTCTCATGGAGCAGCATGCACTGAAAATGGCACCAATTAAATGAGATGAGCACGATAGAGGCAAGTCACGTCTTGTTCAAATGGATAAGTGCACTAGGATTAGGATCAACGTTTAACGCATATGGGGATATTCATGTGAAAACAAGTCACAAGTTTAAAGAGGAGGAGATATTGCTTCTCCTTGCTTTGAGTTCTATGATGCAATGGTCTAGTTGAAAGGAAAGAGTCTCTTAGTCAATTAGAACTAAGGATCAATGCCTTGAGGTCATTTGCATGGATATAAATTGCAAGGATGGATGAGAACATACAACTCCTTTCTTTTCATTCGATTGCGACTAGTACAAGCTTAGCATTAAGGATCCAGTCAAAGGTTTTGAACTAGAATCATGAGCACCTTAGCACTCATTGCTTGTGATTCGGGAAAAATCTAGGACATCAAATATGACAATTATTAAATGAAGGGTGTTGATCCATGGCCTTTGATTAGTTCAGTGAGATATAAGGAGAAGCATGATGTGAAAGAGGTGGTCTCTTTGCTTTCATTAGTGTAATTAGGGACGAGAGTAAAGCTTTACCAAAAACTTATAAATATATTATGTAACCTAGCTAAGGTAAAAGAAAGAAATCGAGGTGTACGTATCCCTCTTTCACATTAAATTGCTTAGTATGAAATGAAGGGGACTAGGTTTCTCACAATTTTAAAAGGGTCCCATATGTGCATATGTTTGTGTTGTGAGGTTAACATAATTGAATTCCTAGTTTGCCTAATGCATGAAATACCATGGGAGCAATGATTCTCATATATTTCTTGTGAAAGAAGGGGGTTTAGCAGATCTTTAATAGATTTTAGAAAGCTCTTAAGATTGTGCAATGGAGTAAACATTGTTTTTATGCTTTTTCTTGTAAGGACCTAATGATTTAACCTGTGACACCCTAGATGAAGGGGAGTGTGACATATGGGTTGCTTGCATAAGAGGGGGTGGTGTTGGGAGGGGATGGACGGGGCCAGGGGTTTGTTGGTTTGTAAGAAGCTCTCTAAATTTGTTTATGATGGTAGCCATTGTTTGGGACATGGATATAAGGTGCAATTTTTCTTCCCCCAAATGTTCTAGATTCGGTATCTTGATGGACCTAGTTTGAATGTATTTAAAACACTAGCTTTTTGTGCAAGGTGATGATGTGAGTTGGCATGTAGATACATGTCCATATGGATCTTATTTTCATATTGCATAGGAAATTAGGCCATCTATGTTCTTTATTACCCACACAACTAGGAAATACAAATTGTTATTTGTCTCCATCTGAATGGTAAATTTGATATGGTACGAGTATGACTTGATTGACAGACATGTTATTGAATAACTCCATGGATGTGTATTTCATTAATGTGAGTCATACATAAATACATTGAGGAGATGACTCTTGGTTTCATCTTTCAAGACCTCCGATGACTTTTGATATTCACCTATGAATCTTCATATTTCTCCTAGCTTAATATTTACAAAGATATTTACAATATACCTCAATCTCTAAAGATTAAATATCTAACATTGATGTGATGGAAAAAAAATCCAATAATTCTTTTCGATAAACCCAAGTAGCAAAAGATATAATCCATAAATCTTCACTACAAATCATGTTTAAAGCAAAATTTAATACCTTTTCCAAATATAAATGTGCAACAACATGAAAAAAAAGAAGAAAACCCATACCCACACCCTTAAAGGATATGTTAGTTTCAAAGTATTAAAGGATATGAGTTTAATGTTTTTTCAAAGTATTCCATAGGTTTGTAAAGCGGAGAGCCCTACACCCTTTTGTTTGTTCATACAAGATTTTGTTAACAAGGAGAGTGTTGGTATGCTTATTTACCAATGCAATGTAATGATGTTATGGTGTATATATCTTGCAATTATATTAATAGCTTTATTAATGATAATATTTATTAATAAAGACATAGTTACAAATCTGATGTTATGGTGTATATATCTTGCAATTACATTAATAGCTTTATTAATGATAATATTCATTAATAAAGACATAGTTACAAATCTTAGTTGTTTAAGCAGCATGGTGAAAAAATAATGTTTTTTTTTATTATAAATTTGATAAAAATATTATAGAAATTTTAGAAATGAACAAAGTTATACCATGGTTCAAGTTTTGTGGATACAAAATCTAATTACTTAAAATTTGTTCAAAGTTTTGGATTTATAAAACTCAACTTTTCTGTATTACCAAATTGTAAATTTTAAAAAAAATATTACAAAATTAAATTGTTGAATGCAAAAATAGATTCAACATGATGAAAAACCTCTGGGTCATTAGGATCATATAGAAATAATCACTCAAATCTACGGATCTAACAATTTCACTTCAGATTTAGACAAATGTTCCCAAAAGATATCACACTTTACAGCATAATCATTAAATTTAAATTTAATTTACATAATGAGAAAATTCCTTAAATTTGCCTTTGTAATCATTGAATTTAAATTTAAGTTCCATGGGGGGAAAATTCCTTGAATTTGCCCAAGGTAAAGATCAATTTTTGACCTTTCAAACATCGATTAAAGTCAATGTTAATCCTCGAAATGAACGAATGAATAAATAAGAATAACTATATTTATCATAAGAAAAATACCAAAAGTGACATAAAGAACTGGAATCCTTTTACAGATGGACGTGTTTCATCAGTAAGAATACAAAACCTGGCCATGATCATGGAAACAAAAGAATAATGTTTGCAAGCAGAAGAAGATGAGGAGTATGGAGAGAGCTTAATGAATTTCTACTGGATTTTCCAGAAACAGGAACAGCATCACCAACAGATGGCCCAGGCAGCAGATTTGGTGATGGAGAAGGAGCAGGAGAGAATATTTCTCCCATACCTCCACGGTGCGTCTCTCCACCATATTCACAGTATTCATCCCATGTTTTTGAAGCTGCTCACATTTCCCACATATAAACACCTCAAATTCATCAACAGCTTAGGTGAGTATGGTGATATCAGCTAATTTATATATTTGTGATTTTTTTTGTTTTTTAAACATCATTTAAATCTCAATTTCATATGTTATAGGAGGTTTAAACATCATGTGAAATATATGATGGATATATAACCTTTAATATAAAAAACTATATATCCATTTAAATCCCAATTTCATATGTTATAGGAGATTTAAACATCATGTGATATATATGATGGATATATAACCTTAATATAAAAAACTGTATAATGTTTGATCTTTATGAAAAGGTTGTCTAGTTTAAAAAAATAATATAGTAATGATTGGTAATGTAGTAAGTCTGATTAGTAATGTGAGCTGGCTTTTTCCATTTTGTTAGTTGAATAGTGAAGAGTGTGGTATTTTAACCATTATAAGGGTAAAAATAATAATATATATCCAATAATTCATTGAGTTACTACATAGTAAATAATTTCTCTTCCTAAAAATGCATATAAAAAACCCTATTCAGCTATTATAAAAACACCTTAAACTTGAAAACTTCCACAAATTCATACTCATACTGCAGAAATTGAAAACGTAAAACTGTAGAAATCTTGCATACCTTCGTTTGAGAGAGTCCAGTTATGATCATAGCTTATCGCCCAGAAGAAGTACCCCAACAGACCTCTATCTTTGGCAAACATGGTCTTCAGACTAACAGTCTCCTCATTATCATAGCCAATCCACATATCTCCACCATAGCAGTAAGCAGAGACAGTAGCATTATCAACCACAACAGTAGCATTGTTCTTCACTATAAAATCTTGAATTTCACTGAACATCATAAAACCTGCCTGGTGGCTCAGTTTCTGCCTCGGCCCTGCAGCAACAGCAGGGTCTCCTATCTTCACCTTCTTCTTGTTCCTGAGAATCCAGGATCTCCCATACATGGGCATCCCCATGACCACTTTGTAGTCAGGAATCCCGGCATCCAGCCATGACCCAATGCCATAACTGGTACTCAGATGGCTCCTCAGATCATACAGAGGTGCTTGAGCTCCAGTCTGAGTGGTATCCCATGGACCATGATAATCAAAGCACATTACATTTATCCAGTCCAGATTGTCTGCCATGGCCTGAATGGGGTACCCTCTGATCTCCCCATCGAAAAACTGCTCGGAGAAATACACCCCAGCGGTCAAGAGTAAACGATCCAAGCTTGTAGCCATGGATTCCTCGTGTACTCTTTCCCTCCAGTGAGCCAGCAAAAGCCCTAAATTAATCATGTCGGCACTATTCTCAGGGAACACCCAGTTTAGATCCAGGCCATGGAATTCGTGCTGCCTGGCCAATGCAATGCTGGAGTCAATAAAACTCTTCCTGTATGTAGAATTGGCTGCCATGATTGAATACACAGTTGCATTGCTTCCACCACCTCCAATGGAAATAAGTGTCTTGACTGAACTGTTGATTTCCTGCACTGTTCCAGAGAATCCTTCCAGTATCTGTTCATCTTCAGGAGCCACAGTCACAGTGAAAGTCTCCTCATCCAGATATGCAAAGGCGTAGAACAGATGGGTATACAGAGAAGCATTGATATTCCATGGTAGCATGTATGAATTTGCACTAGAGGGCCAATAGCCTGCCTTTACTGGCTGCCTGTTACGTCCATGGCAGCTGCACGATGACTCAATTCCACCAATGCAGCCCAAGACATCGTAAAATGTAACCATTAACATTAATATAACCGCATGAAAGCCAACAGAGTCCATTGCTTATGCTACCCAGACTGCAAGTAATTTGTGGGCTGCTGGGTAGGTTTTTTGTCCCTTTGAAGAATGATGGTCTGGTGTGGATTCCATAGCCAATGTTTGGAGAATCTTTAGACCCGTGATGTGATCCAGGTACTAAGGACAAGATTGAGTGTTTGCTGGATGTTTTGGTTGTTCAGTGTTTGTTTTCATATTTGATTCTTCAGATTAGATATGGACTACAGTCATGTGATGCAGAATAACCACTATATACTAAATATAAAACCGTTCAAGGTTTGCACTGCCCAATGCAGAAAATTGAAAAGGTTTGGGAAAGAGTGAAGAGGGTTGGAGTCCATCAATGGCTAAGAACATACCAAACAAAATGGACAAATTTGGCATCATGCCAATCTAACACACATTTCAGAAGACTTGCTGCACTGTCAGCACACCTGATGGGGACTAGAACTCAAACAACAACCGTGTTTCTGCATTTAGTCCGTGAGTTTCACCATCTCCACATCATGCTGACATAATATATATGGATACCCATTTTAGTCTTGAAATGCGCATCATGGAAAAGTAACAAACATCCTCTAAATTCAAATTCAAATAACATCATCGTAAAGCTTTCCAATGTGTAGTAAGACAAAATGAGCTCTTTCTAGAATAATTACAAATAGTTCTCAGATAACAACGCCACCTTGTGATGCTGAATTTAGTCAACCATGATATTGGGTAGCAATGCAACTTCAAGGTTTTCGAGAAAAGTGCATTGGAAGAGGAGGGAAGGTGAATCCTATGATGGATATAGGTGCAAGATAGTGGTGTCTCCTTTGGTTTGTTTTCTTCCTAATAAAGGGAAAGGTATTTCAAAGGTATTTCAAAGGGTTTTTAAATGGAGTGATTTAGTGTTTTTTTTAATAAAGTGAAAGTATTGGAAAAGGGTTTTTAAAAGAAGAGTGACTTGATAAGTGGAAAAAATAGATAAAGTTTTATGATCAAAGTTTGGATCAATTAAGTGAAACTATAATTTTTCAAAAAATTTTTATTGAATTTGTGAAAATCTTTCAACAAAAGGAATTGAGTTTGTCTGCTTATTAACTTGGTCTCCTCTTGAACTATAATGATGTTGTCATGGTTTTATTTTCCACCATAGGTTGTGAAAGCATGTTATTAGATGGTATGAGGCTAGAATTATACAAAAGACAAGCAACCTTTCTACCTCTCTACTTGGGAACCAATCTAATTCTAATCAAATTTATCATTCATTTAAGTGAACACAAATGATATGAGGGGAAAACCAAATGATCTATTAAAAAATGTAAGAGTAATACATCAAGCTCATACCTCGGTTGTTGATGCTTCCTCCTAGTCCTAGGCTCATGATGCTCCTCCTTAGCCTCTTGAGTGCCTCTCTATATTTTGACAACACAACCACTCTCAAAACTCTTCTCTCCATCTCCTTGGTTTGGCCTCTTCTTATAGTATTTTAGAAGAGATTGGATATAGGCTTCATGACATGTGAATTAGGTGGATACAAGTCATGGATATATTGATAGCATGTGAACTGAGCAATTACAAGTCACAGATAGTCTTGATGGCATGTGAACTATGCAATTAAAAGTTATGGACAAGTTTCATGCTCAATTATGAGTTTTTGCCACCCTATTATGAACGTTTTCTCTATTATGAGCTTTTTTCTCAAGTTCCATGCACAATTATGAGCTTTTTCCAACTCACTATGAACCTTTTTTTCAATTATGAGTTTATTCTCAATTATGAAATAATTCTTATTTCATGATTATGAATTGTGACAAAATAATTATTTCCTTGTGAAATAATTATGAGAATTTCACTCAATTATGTAATACCCAGGTGTTTGCAGTCTAGGAATGAGTGGGGATCTGGGAGTGTATTCTATATTTCTTTATGCATTAAACTTGTTTTTTATTAAAGTATTTATAAGATTCATTCGTCTTTTAGCCTTATGCATGCATGCTAATACATATAGTTATTCATTCATTCATAAACTAATCACTGAAAGAAAGTAAACATTCAATAACCATCACACAGAACACAAGTTTTACCATGGTTCACCCCCTCCTAGGCTACGTCCACAAAGATTTGGATTCTCTGCTCTTTTTTTTAGTTTGATGCAAAATCTGGCACTGCACGCATTACATATTCAATCATACAATCATGATGAGTTTAGGGAACCTCTATGAGGTGGACTATATCACACCAGACTCCTCATCATGTGACCTAACCCTCAAAATCTACCTTAATCAACTCTTCTACAATCTTGTTACAATCGACATTCCCTCGGATCAACTACTCCACAAAAACCCAACCCCGCCCTAGACCTCCTAGGTTCTTATTTATACTATTTTACAATCTTATAGTCATTACAATCCTTATCAAAAACCCTAACCCTAATATGGTTAGGCTTGTCTTCCTCCTCGCCACATGGCTTTTCCTCTTGCATGTTGTTTTTTCTTCTTTTTATGCATGTTGTTTTCTTTCCACTTGTTGCGCATGCTCCAAAATTAGGTCTTTCCTTTAGAAAATAGGTCTTTCCTCAAAATAGTTCTGCGCCCAACATGTCCGGCTCGTCTCAAGCCACTCAGGTGATGCGTGCTCCCTGAACAGCCTCTGCCAAGCTGTGGAATTTTCCTTCTAGTTCTTCCCATTTTTCTCTCACCTACGCAACTTTTCATGTAAGCTCTTCTACCCTCTGCATTGTGATATGTTCCTTGAGGGATTGTGTGCTCTCAGCATGATTCTGAGCCATTCTTGTCTTCTCCTCTATTTCTGCAATTATTTGCGTGCTTTCTCCTGGAGAGGTTCTAACTGGGCTTGCCTGTCCTGCTTGTTATTCTGTGCAGTGTTCAATTATATCTGTAGAGTCTTCATCTCCTGCATGCCTTTCAATTGCTTTGTGATGCTCATGGACTTTTGTCGTTGCTTCAGCTCCTGGATTGCAGTGTTGATTTCCTCCTCTTGTTGGTCTAATTGTTGGACCTTATCATCTTCCTCCAACGTCATCCATAGCTGTGCGGTCCTGTCAAACAATTGTGTGACCTTTTGAACTTCATTATCTATTATTTCCACTTGTAAAGATTCATGTTGTTCCCTTTCGGTTGTGACTTCAGAAGGGGTGGTGGGTGTTAATTTTTCTTTGAGATCCTCAATATCCTTTTTGTAGTTTTCGAGCATTTGCGCAATGATTTGAATCTGTTCTTTTGCATTGCTCGTGGCTTCCTGCGTGTTGTCTGGAATTCTTGTGAATACTTCCTTTAGCTTCTTCTCTAAGTTTTCTGCACATTGTTTCTCCTCTTATGTCTCTAGCTTTACCTGTTCTACCACCATTCTAGTGCCTCCTTTCCATTTCTGGTTGTTTGCAATTACGTCACGTATGTTTTATCTCACGATTCCACTTCCTGCGTGACACTGACTTGCAGTCTGTACAATTCCTTTGTTGGTATTTTAGCTATTACCAATTGTACTATGCCAAGTCTTTGAGTGGCGTCTGAGCTATGGCCTCGCTAACCTGCAGCATGCCTTTTTTTATCTGGAAGCTTGGACTTGCTTGAGCTACGGTCTGGATGGTGTCTTCTTTATTCTATGCACTCTTGTCCTCAACTTCTATTGCTCGGGGGATTGGCTATGCTCCCCTTTCTTTCCTCTGTGCTACTTGTATCCTTTCCAAGACCTGCTTAATTTCGGCCAAATTGTTTCTTATCCTTCCTCTTTGGTTCTCAACCTCTTCAAACTCCTCAGCTGCGTGATCCTGTACCCTCTCTGCAACAAGATTGACATCATCCTCGGTAATTGTGTATTCTTGGATTTTCTTATGGGATTTGGCCTTCTTGCGTGACCCACCTGTATGTATTATTGGTCGCTTGGGTGGCCCTGTCTCTTTTGGAGTGGTTGTTGACGAGGTTTCTTGCATCGTTGTGTCCCCCCTTCCTTGTTCTTCCTACATTGGGGCATTGTCTTTCTTTCATGTTTGCACATCCTTCTTTGGTTTGTTTCCCTTCTTCTGCGTCATTGTCTTTTGACCGGGCTTCCCTTGTTGTGTTTATTTTTTTGTTGTTACGCTGCCCCCTACAGATGTCTTGGATGACCCTGCTTCTACCTCTTTTACCTTGGGCATATCCTTGGTGATGAATGGGATATTCCAGTCATCCTGCTAGTTTGTCATCACCATTTCAACTTCCTACGCATTAATGAAAAAGTGAAGTTGAAGCCATTCTTTCTCTGGATCCCTACATGCTTGGATCCACATGTTGTGCCAGGTAGCCCTAAAGTTGGCTACCCCTTGATATTGTGCGACCACTTTCAGAGTGATCCTCCAAGTGTTAGCTATGTTTTCGTGTATGTCATTGAGATACCGAGCAAAGGTGTTGGCATTGCCACTTCTTCACTTGGGGTCCAAAGTGCTTGCCATCGACGTGTACCGTGTTGCACAAAAGTGTCCTACTCTGTCGCAGAAGTATGAGTAGGGAGGCTCTTTCCAGCCAATTAGTGATATTAAAATCATTAATCATAAGTAGTGGAACTTTGTCCCCAAGTCTTGCGCGTCCTTGCATTAGTCTAGGAATAAGTTCAGTAAGTATGGCGCCCAACTGAGCATGGTGTCATTTGTGCACTATGTTTCTACTGTGACAACCCCTGCATGGAACTCCTCCTTACGACATTTGCAAAGTAGCTTGCATGACATTAGCCTGGTTTCCATCCTGGTGGCTGTGTCACTGATCCGCTTTATAATTATTCTACGCGAGCCTCTTTCAGTCCCATATGTTTTCTTCATCTCTTCCATGAGAGCCTTTTCCTTGGTTTTGTCATCCAGGTACTGCGCGAACTTCTCTCCATTTGTTGGTAGGCTTGTGATGAATGCAATTAGTTCTACATCTATGGAGACTGGTTCTTCTAACCAAAAAAATCCTCCATGGAGGATCGCAAGAAACTGCTTGATGCAGTTGTTCAAATCTTTTCCCCTTCCAAAGTGGGGAATTTCTAGCAAGTTGAGAATTCATGTGTTTTTCATGCCTACCGCCCATTGCTTTGGTTGTAGTATTGAGTCTCTAAATGGCCCCGTGCCTAGGCTCTCCATGTACACATGTTGCACAAATTATGGGAATTTGCTAGTGTCAGACACATCATGGTCCACGTACCACAATATTTCGACGTATCCTAGTAAGTTTGGTATGGCCTGCACCCCCTCTGGAATGCGTGATAAGATGATTGAGGTGTCAGGTTTCTTGCGTGGGGACCGCACAATGGGTTGTTTTCCCTTTCTCTTCATCGGCGCGCTAGAGGTCCCAACCTCTGGTTCTCTATCTTCCCCGCTTGACTCTTCTTTCCCTATGATATCTTCGATCTGTACCTCCTCTTGTTGCACGAACACCACCACAGGTTTTGGTCTTGTACCATCAGACTTTGTCATGTCATTGTCCCCGCCATTCATTATGTGGACTTCTTCGACCTTGGAAGGTTGTGGTGGGTTGTCTATAGTTGAAGGTTCATGGCCCTACGCATTATCGTGAGAGTCGATATCCATTCCAGTTGTCGTCAGGGCCTTCTCTTCTTCCTCGACCAGTGTGGTGCTCACTGGTTCTTCCCATGGTGAGGGAATTCTGTTGACATCGATGATTCCCTCTCTCTGTGTAAATTCCTCCTCCGCCTTCGTGGTTTCCTGCTGTGACCTATGGTTGCTGCGTGTTTTCTATGTTTTTTGGCTTGGTGCACCGACCTTTGGAGGTTCCATCTTTGGTAGTCCTTGGTTTCCTGATTGAGCTCTGGCTTCTATGATCTCCAACCTCATATGTTTGCCTTTTGTCTTCGTGCTCCTTAGCTTTGTGGGTTTGCAAATACACAATAAGTCTTGTTTGGCCCGTGTTTTTACTTTATATAGAGGGAATCATAAATGCCCTGAATCTTCTCGGAGAAGATTCTTTAGTTGTTATTAATGTGTTGAAGCTTTTCGAATATGCTTCGTTTAGTTTCATAAATGCCCAATTTTCACCTTTTTACCTCGACATGTGGTTTTTTACTTTTCCTATCGTTGTCCCCTTTTCTGGTGCATTGCACTTTTTCGGTGCATCGTATGTTTCCGCTGTGACTTTTTCCTTAGTGCAGAGTGTTTGCTTCCTGTCAACCATATGTTGCGCACATTCACTTTTGCTCTTTGTCATGCCGATTCCACTATCTGATGCGCACGATATTTCCCCATATTTTGTATTTTCTTTATTTTCTAATTTTTTCTTCCTTTTTCTCTTTTTTCTACTTTTGTCTTCCTTTTTATGAGTTTTATTTCCTAATCTCTACTATAGTACACTATATACATACCTTTCTTATTGTGCTGCAACTTTTAAGGGTTAGTAGGTCGATTGTCCCTGTATAGTTTCAATCGACTACCATTGATCATTCCTTTCAGTTATGTTCCTCCCAAGTCTTTTAGTTGTACAAATCCCCCATCTATGACAATCTTTACTTCATATGGCCCTAGCCTATGTATTCTAAACTTACCAGGGTGTTGGAAAAAATTGTTGTCATAGAGAAAGACTAGGTCTCCCTCAAAATTTTTCTTTTTAATATGTCTGTCATGTTAGGCTTTGTCTCTTGCTTTCTGTACTTCCTGGTGAAATCCTACCAGAATCATGTCCTCTTCCATTTCCATCAGTTGACTAAGCCTTTCCTGTAATGTGCACCTTTCTGCCATGTTGGTAATTGTTGTTATGCACAGACTAGGTACCAAAAATTATAATGGTAGTATTGCTTCCTGCCTAGACACCTATCTGAATGGTGTTTGTCTCGGCAACTTCTTACATGTGGTCCTATATGACCATAGTAATGCTGGTATCTTCAAGTCCCAATCATCCATGTTGACATTGCATATTTTAGTCAGAGCATTTTCTAAAATCTTATTGAAAGCTTCTATTGTTCCATTTTCTTGAGGATGATATGGTGTACTCTTCTGGTGATATACTTCAAAATCCTCAGTCATAGCTCTGATGGTAGCATTGATAAAATGAGTTCTCTGGTCACTCATCAGAATCCTGGGACATCCAAATCTAGTGATCACTTGCTCAAACAAGAAGTGTGTTGATGTCTCCGCGCTATAGTCTTTGACTCACTACTACATATTGATAAATTTGCGACGAAAGTACTCTTTCGTTGCAACATGCAAGAGAAAAAGTTCATTTTTTCTAAATCCACCCCGTATTCGTCACTATCTCGACGCATGTAGTTTGACTAAATTATTATGGTCAATGTTCGTTGCAAGAGCGACAACTGTAGTTTGTTCGTTGCAAGAGCGACGACTTACCTAACCTTAAAATTGACCGTTAAAAATGACCTAAAATAAATAGGTAAAAAAATGAATATTTTTTGGTCACATTCATCGCAATGGCAACGATAGTGACCTAAAATTGGACTATAAATATTTGACGATTTAAAGATGTTGCGAAAATCTTGCTATAACAACGACGGTTCCAAAAGGGTATTTTTGTGCGGAAGAATGTCGCAGAATGTTGTTAGAGGTGGGGAAAAAAGTAAAGCGGGTGAAAAGGGTGATGGTAGACGTTATTTCCCTTGTAAAAAATGTTGCCTTAGACGTCTCGTAAGAATTTTAATAGCAACATCTACAAAACATTGTAGGAAATATGGTCACATTGATGGCAAATCGAATGAATATCGTCCCATGTTAATTAGCTATATATTCATTATCTTTTTTTATTTTGTCAATTTTATATAAAATTATATATATATATATATATATATATTATTTGAATGTTTGTTATAGTATACACTAATTTTGCATGATTGTTTGTAATTATAAAGTTAGAGTTGTCGTCTAACTTTCCACAGAATATTGTACCAAGTAATAGTAGAAATGTTGTTNTATATATATATATATTATTTGAATGTTTGTTATAGTATACACTAATTTTGCATGATTGTTTGTAATTATAAAGTTAGAGTTGTCGTCTAACTTTCCACAGAATATTGCACCAAGTAATAGTAGAAATGTTGTTGTACAAGCTGAGGAACATCATCATGACCAAGCAAATGAGGATCTCATGGAAGAAGATGATGGGACAAATAAAGTTAATGATCCCATGGAAGAAGATGATGGGACAAATCAAATGATCCAAGATTTGTTTTCGCATCTGGATGAGGATGGGGAAAATGCTGGTATTTATGATGAACCTCTATTAGAAAAGGCAAATAAACGACTTTATGAAGGATCAAGAGAAAATCTTCTCTCTGCTACATTGTTGCTAGTGAACTTAAAGGTTATGAATAATTAGTCGAACACTTGTATGACCCAGATACTAAGGTATGTAATATGTGTCATCTCATATTATACCTAAATGTTGATTTTTTTCTATTTGTTTTTAGTGTTAATTAATATGTAAAATAAGAATGCAATTTTTACGATTAATATTCTTACATTAACTAGTTGTTTGTTATGATGTAGATTGTTAGGTGAATTTTTGTTACCATCATCAAATATTTTACCTCGCACATATCGAGGTTTGCATGCCATTATGAAAGACATTGGAATGGATTATCAAACTATAGATGCATGTCCTAATGACCATATTATATATTATGGACAACATGCTTCGAAAACCGAATGTCCGCAATGTCTTATCAGTAGATATCGAACCGATCAAGTAACAAAAAAGGTGTCTCAAAAGGTTCTTCGTCATATTCCAATAATTCCATGTTTGCAATGATTGTTCAGGTGTGAAAGCATAGCACAATTTATGGATTACCATGCACATAACATAAGTGGAGATGGTGTTCTTCGAATGCCTACCGATGGTTCTGCATTTAGGGAAATTGAGGAAAAATGGGCAGATTTCAAAGATGAACCTCATAATGTTAGGCTTTCATTGGCAGCTGACGGTGTTAATCCATTCAGAGAGCTTAGTTCTATTTACTCAGTGTGACCTATTTTTGTTATCAACAATAACATTCCTCCTTGGATGTCAATAAAGAGGGAGCACATAATGTTGACAATGATTGTTCCAGGTATTTGTTTACATTAATTTTTTGAATTTAACATTTTCATTTGTTTCAATTTTTGCATAATATCTTTTGTTTATTTATTTAATTATATATATTACATGATATCATTCCTTTAGTAATTATGTGTAATTTCAAACAATTAGGTAAGTACCAGGTTAAAGATATGAATGTATATATCGAACCTCTTATCGACGAGCTACTAAAGTTATGGGTGGGCATCACAATGTATGACATATGTAAACCAAGCGGGGAGAAGAAATTTAAATTCCGTGGAATACTTTTATGGACAATTCATGATGCCCCTGGACTAACACATTTTTGTGGTATGTAGCATTCTAATATTTCTCTTTATTACTATATAATATTTTAATGTTATCATGGTGCATGTTTAATTTTTAAATAATATCATCCTATAATTGACATTAATCCATTTGTTGTAGGTCTTCAAACAAAGGGTAAATTTGCATGTCCAGTTTGTGGCCCTAAGATGAAGTATCATCATTCAAAATTTTTAGGAAAGATGGTGTTTGATGAGTATAGGCACCTTCTTCCTAAGAACCATAGGTATCGTACTACTGAAAAACATATTTTCAATGGGAAAGAAGAGACTGGTTTAAAACCACGAAGAATGGCACCTCACCTATGGAGGTTGGAATATAATAGAAATCGTCAAGGTACTCAATTTCATAATGTATCTTAGATCATGTAATGTTTTGAATGTTCATTTTAATCATTGAATTTATTTTACCGTATTTGATAATTATTTTTGTGATTTATTTTATGCTTCATGAAGACCACAATCATCATGAAGGTATTAATAATGGGCTTCCATGAGGAATGAAATCTTATCCCGCTCAATTCATGAGGTTTCCCTACTATGAGGAGCTAAAAATAGCTCATTTGTTTGATACAATGCATATCGGGAATAATGTGACTGAAACATTATGGCGAGTCATAGATGGTAGGAGGGACAAAGAAAAAATTGTCAAAATTTGTACCGACATTCAGGAAGCCAATCATGCAATGCGAAGTGTGATCCAATATTCAAATAGATCAAATGGAGTACTAGACTGAAATAATCTTCCATGGTTATTAACAGAGCAACAAAGCAATGATGTAAAAGAGGTCATTCAAAGAATTAAATTTCTTACGGGTTTTGCTTCAAACATAAAAAATATCTTAACGAAGAAAGGTGAATTTGGTGGGGTAAAAACACATGATTGGCATACCTTCATTAAGGTAATAATTTTGGTATACATATTTATATATATTGGCCTTATAGATCTTTTATTTTTATTTTATTTTTTGCTTGTCTACTTTGGTCGAAACAAATAACGATTCATTTTTTTGTTACAGTATGTTCGACCTCTATCTCTCCCAAACGACTTTGACAACAACGTCAAACAAGTTATATATGATCTTGGAAAATACATGAGGTAAGATGTAGTTGTGATTTATATGCAAAATGTTCTTTCAAATTATTATTGTACTTAATGACACGTGTTTTACTTGTAATGTAATGTAATATATTATATTATGTTATGTTGAAACATGTTATTTTCTTGTGTCACTATCTCATGTAGATGGTTGTCATTGAAAGAAATCCATGAAGATGATATAAAGTATTGGAAGAGAAAATTTCCTCGTCTAATGTGTGAAATGAAAAAGTATATACCTCCTACATTTTTCAATGCACAAGAACACTACCTCATACACCAAGTTGAGGAGATTGAAATTTGTGGACCTGTTCACACAAGGTCAATGTGGATGGTGGAGAGGCACTTGAAATCATTGAAGGCGTTGGTTAGACAAAGAGCGCGTCCTAAGGGTTCTATGGTGGAGGGATATATGGTATATCAATCCATGGTGTATATTAGTCAGTATCTTCCTAAATTAGCAGCGCCAACTATGCATGCAGTGGATCGTATTTGGGATGTGAACTCTATCTAAAAATTTGAAGATCAGGAGCATCTGTTGGGAAAGGTAGAATGAAAAAAATGATAGGTAATATATTAATAATTGTGAAAATTTATATTAATAATACATATAAAGTTTCGGTTTTGTGTATATGATCATACTCATTAATATATTAATATAATTTATTTCATAAATTATAAATATTTATAATTACCTGCATATTGTACGTTATAACTAATATTTAATATTGGTGAATTATATTTTTTTGATTTAGTTGCTCTAGAGTGGGATGCACTGCATTTATACATTGCAAACAATCTTGACTGGATGAATGTATGGATTGAAAGATGTAAACAACATAATGGAGGTAGGTTATCATGGAAACGACTGTCTGAATTGGTTAGATAATATTGTCGTAATGGAGATGCCAATGTTACGCAGAGGAAAATTGATCTAGCATATGGTTTGAAAGATGGACAGGTAATCAATTTCACCCATTTTATTTAGTTATTTTATATTATACTAATGTGACTACATGTGTACTGTAAGTTATATAAATATATGTTAATTTATTAATTTACAATGCATCTTTTACACATCTGACATATTGCTGTTGAAACACCACAAGACTATGTGGTGCAATGGTCGTAAATTTCGCATCAAACAATTGGATGAAACCAAAAAAACTTCTAATAGTGGGATAACTATAGTATTCCAGGTTACTAATGTTTCCTTTAGGAGTGACAGACATCCCCGAGAATCTGAAAATAGATACTATGGGTATTTAAATGATATACTTGAGTGTGACTTTAATTCCTTCAAATTAGTTATGTTCGATGTCAAATGGTATAGGTTATGAATGCATGAACATGATGAGGAAACAACTGTTATTCAACATGCCAACGGATTTCCAATGATTAAAACAACGATGTTTGAAAGAGGACATGATCGCTATGTTTTTACAAGCCAATGTGAACATGTCTTTTACTCAAATGTTCCAGGTGAAAGGGATTGGTCATTTGTTGTTAGATATGATCCAAGAGGAAGACCAATTAAGTATACTCATTTACAGGAAGAAGATGCTATTGAAGATCAAGAAGATGATTCGACGGAATATCAGACAGTGCCGGAAGATCATGGAGGGTCGACAGATGAAGAAGACGAAGAAGATCATGATCTAGGCATAGGAGACAAAATTGCAATTCCTGATGATGATGTCGATGAAAATATGCCCGAAAATGACATTGATGACGATGATGATATCATCAATCCTTTCAACATCGTTTCAGAACCAGATGATGATACAGATGTCGAGTTCGATGAAGAATATCAAGATAGAGAATAAGGATGATTACACATATGTTGAGGTTGGATTAGGTACGTGACTATATAATATTTTAATTTGTATGAATTATTCTCTTAAAATAATTTACTTTTAATGTCATGGGTTAATTACATGCTTTTAAGTTTTATGCGACGTTTTTATATCCTAGGTTACATGTTATTTAATTATTATAGTAAAGTACGTGGTAGATTAAAAATATCATTTAGAAACACATAATTTCATGTACCTTCATTAATTTTTGTTTTTGTAGTTTCTATGCATGAATCTTAATAGGACGTTGTTGTTGATTATTTTATATTTTATAGATTGGGTTTTGGGGATCAATTGAGAGTGATGTGAGGGGGATGGGAGGGGCCATGTGAGATTCCACCTTCACGTGGTTGGCCTTGTTCAGTAGAGGATAAATTATTCTTGAAACCAAGAGAATATCTTTCATTTTTATACCATCATGATCGTATGAGATTTCATCAATATTGTTACCTATTTGAATCTTCTTAGAATTGAGATTCGTTACATAGTCGTTGAAAAAAGACAAAAGACTTATGTAGTGGATATTAATTTGGTCTTTGTGTGGGACATTTTATGCCATTAGTATGTTTTGTACAAAAATAACGAGGAACGATGAACGAGGAACAAAAATTGCACGAGGACTAGACACCGGCAACAAGGACCTGCGAATGGGGTCATCGTTGAAATTTTTTCAAACAGTTTCTGTATGCACTAAAATTTGTCATGGATAGAATATTGGCATGCCTTAACGATATGGGAGGGTTTCTAGACTCAAATTTTAGTGACACACCCACTTTCTTCCATCATCAATTCATCATGTAAACCATAAACCCTAATTTTCTTTTAGAGTACCCAATTTGGTTGACGCAAGTTTTAGGCTTTCGTCGGTCTTTCTTCATTTTTCTTTCAGGTTCTACATTAATGTATATAAAATTTATCTACGTCATAGTTTTGATGAAAAATCCCAGCTCTATTTCATTGATTTCTTAATCAACACCATCAAGATACTAGAGGCGAGCAACAGTGACATGTGAATGGGGCCAACGTTGAAATGTTTTCAAACTGTATCTGTATGCATTGAAATTTGACCTGGATAGGCTATTCACATGCCTTAACAATATGGGAGGGTTTCTGGACTCAAATTTGACTGACACACCCACTTTATTCCATCATCAATTCATCATGGAAACCATAAACCCTATTTTTCATATGTTCTAGTAGATATGTTAATGATTCCAAGTTTCATATTTATATTTGACTAAAGGTCCAACTAGCTTGCAAAGTATCAAATTGAGATTTCAAGTTGATAAACCAAATATGAAATGAATCCAAGCATCATTTGATATCGTTGCAAGAGAGACGAATGTAAATAATGTTGTGACAAATTTGCTATACTATCGACAAAAAAAGTTCGCCGATAGTATAGCTAGTTCGTCGCAAGAATATTGTGTCTAATTTGAATGGTGTTACATGGTTTTAAAGGAGTGTAGGGATTATATTATGGTGCAATGTAGTATATTCTATAAGAACAATCTATATTCCAAACCTCAAAATGGATAGTACCATATCTTGTTCATAAGACAAATATTCTTGGTATGTTTCCTTTGTGGATATGGTGGCTCAAGACCTCAGTACCCATGATGCAAAACAATGAAATGTAACAATTTTACTATTGAATGATAGTGTTATGTCACCCATGGTTAAGTAAATAACTTAATGTTCTTAGTTCCTATTTGAATCTTCTTAGAATTGAGATCCGTTACTAGACACCAGCAACAGGTACCTCTGAATGGGGCCAACGTTGAAAATTTTTCAAACAGTTTCTTTATGCACTTAAATTTGTCATCGATAGACTATTGACATGCCTTAATGATATGGGAGGGTTTCTGGACTCAAATTTGAGTGACACACCCACTTTCTTCCATCATCAATTCATCATGTAAACCATAAACCCTAATTTTCTTTTAGAGTACCCAATTTGCTTGACGCAAGTTTTAGGCTTTCGCCGGTCTTTCTTCATTTTTCTTTCAGGTTCTACATTAATGTATATAAAATGTATCTATTTCATAGTTGTGATGAAAAATACCAGCTCTATTTCGTTGATTTCTTAATCAACACCATCAAGATACTAGAGGCGAGCAATAGTGACATGTGAATGGGGCCAACGTTTAAATGTTTTCAAAAAGTATCTGTATGCCTTGAAATTTGACCTGGATAGACTGTTCGCATGCCTTAACGATATGGTAGGGTTTCTGGACTCAAATTGGACTGACACACCCACTTTATTCCATCATCAATTCATCATGGAAACCATAAACCCTATTTTTCATATGTTCTAGTAGATATGTTAATGATTCCAAGTTTCATAGTTGTATTTGACTGAAGGTCCAGCTAGCTTGCAAAGAATCAAATTGAGATTTAAAGTTGATAAACCAAATATGAAATGAATCCATGCATCATTTGATATCACCACAATATATATGAATGTAAATAATCTTGCGACGAATTTGCTATACTATCGACGAAAAAAGTTCGTTGATAGTCTAGCTAATTCATTGCAAGAATATTGCGTCTAATTTGAATGGTGTTACATGGTTTTCAAGGAGTGTAGGGATTATATTATGGTTCAATGTAGTGTATTCTATAATAAAAATCTCTACGCCAAACCTCAAAATGGACAGTACCATATCTTGTTCATAAGACAAATATTCTTGGTATGTTTCCTTTGTGGATATGGTGGCTCAAGCCCTCAGTACACATGATGCCAAACAATGAAATGTAACAATTTTACTATTGAATTATAGTGTTATGTCACCCATGGTTAAGGAAATAACTTAAGGTTCTTAGGTCTTATTTGAATCTACTTTGAATTGAGATCTGTTAATAGACATCGACAACAGGGACCTGCAAATGGGGCCAACGTTGAAATTGTTTCAAAGAGTTTATGTATGCACTGAAATTTGTCATGGATAGAATATTGGCATGCCTTAACGATATGGGAGGGTTTATGGACTCAAATTTGAGTGACACACCCACTTTATTCCATCATCAATTCATCATGTAAACCATAAACCCTAATTTTCTTTCAGAGTACCCAATTTGGTTGACGCAAGTTTTAGACTTTCATCGGTCTTTCTTCATTTTTCTTTCAGGTTCTACATTAATGTATATAAAATGTATCTATGTCATAATTGTGATGAAAAATCCCAGCTCTATTTCGTTGATTGCTTAATCAACACCATCAAGATACTAGAGGCGGGCAACAGTGACAAGTGAATGGGGCCAACAGTGAAATGTTTTCAAACTGTATCTGTATGCATTGAAATTTGACCTGAATAGACTATTTGCATGCCTTAACAATATGGGAGGGTTTCTGGACTCAAATTTGACTGACACACCCACTTTCTTCCATCATCAATTCATCACGGAAACCATAAACCCTATTTTTCATATGTTCTAGTAGATATATTAATGATTCCAAGTTTCATATTTGTATTTGAATGAAGGTCCAACTACCTTGCAAAGTATCAAATTGAGATTTCAAGTTGATAAACTAAATATGAAATGAATCCAAGCATCATTTGATATCGTCGCAAGAGAGACGAATCTAAATAATCTTGCGACGAATTTGCTATACTATCGACGAAAAAAGTTCGTTGATAGTCTAGCTAATTCATTGCAAGAATATTGCGTCTAATTTGAATGGTGTTACATGGTTTTCAAGGAGTGTAGGGATTATATTATGGTTCAATGTAGTGTATTCTATAATAACAATCTCTACGC